>JAPXFY010005329.1:0-15261 GCA_030674185.1 Monoplex corrugatus | reverse complement strand
TTATATTTTTGTTTTAAAAATAGACACAAAAAAAAAGGTAACAGTAAGCCAGACGCATGTAAACAGAAATAGTCCACAACAACAGTCCATCAACAACAGAAAAAAAAAGTCCACCCAACAACAGAAGAAAAGTTTTTCAACAACAGTCCATCAACAACAGAAGAAACAGTCTATCAACAACGTCCATCAACAACAGAAGAAACGGGTCTATCAAAAAACAGTCCATAAACAAAAGAAGAAACAGTCTATCAACAACAGTCCATCAACAACAGAAGAAGCATTTTATCAACAACAGTCCATCAACAACAGAAAAAAAAACAGTCCATCAACAACATTTGAAAAAAGTCTATCAACAACAGTCTATAAAACAACAGTCTTTTTCAACAACAGTCTATCAACAACAGTCTATCAACAAAGTCAAATAAAACAAAGTTTATCAACAACAGTCTATCAACAACAGTCCATCAACAACATTTCTATCAACAACAGTCTATAAAACAACGTCTATCCAACAGTCTATAAAACAACGCTATCAACAAAGTTTTATCAACAACAGTCCATCAACAACGTCTATAAACAACAGTCTTTTCAACAACGGGTCTATCAACAACGTCTTTTTCAAAAACAGTCATCAACAACAGTCCATCAACAACAGTCTATCAACACAGTCTAA
Organism: Monoplex corrugatus; assembly: GCA_030674185.1. Classification (NCBI taxonomy): domain Eukaryota; kingdom Metazoa; phylum Mollusca; class Gastropoda; order Littorinimorpha; family Ranellidae; genus Monoplex; species Monoplex corrugatus. Next base: position 14,588 of record JAPXFY010005329.1, on the reverse strand, counting down.
AACAGATAAAAACAGTCCTATCAACAACAGAAGAAACAGTCATCAACAACAGTCTATCAACAACAGCTATCAACAACAGTCCTATCAACAACAGTCATCATCAACAACAGATGAAACAGTCCATCAACAACAGAAGAAAACAGTCTATCATCAACAGAAGAAACAGTCCATCAACAACAGTCAACAACAAACAGTCTATCAACAACAGATAAAACAGTCTATCAACAACAGAAAACTAGTCTCATCAACACAGAAAACAGTCATCAACAACAGTCTATCATCACAACAATCAGAAGAAACAGTCCTATCAACAACAGTATCAAAACAAGTCCACTCAACAACAGTCTATCAACAACAGTCTATCAACAACAGTCCATCAACAACAGTCATCAACACAGTCCATCAAACAATCAGTCATATCAACAACAGTCTATCTAACAACAAGTCTATCAACAACAGTCTATCAACAACAGTCTATCAACAACAGCAAAACAGTCCATCAACAACAGTCTACAAACGTCATCAACAACAGATCAAAACACAGTCCATCAACAACAGTATAACACAGTCTATCAACAACAGTATAACAACAGTCATTCAACAACAGTCCATAACAACAGTCTATCAACAACAGTTACAACAACAGTCCATCACAAGTCTAAAACAGCATCACAACAGTCTCATCAATACAACAGTCTATCAAAACAGCATAAAAGTCCATCAACAACAGAGAAACAGTCCATCAACAACAGACACAAGTCATCATCAACAGTCATCAACAACAGTCCATCAACAACAGAGAACAGTCATCAACAACAGTCTATCAACAACCAGTCTATCAACAACAGAAAGAAACAGTCTATCAACAACAGTCTATCAAACACAGTCTATCAACAACAGTCTATCAACAACAGTCATCAACAACAGTATCAAAACAGTCCATCAAACAACAGTCTCAAAACAGTAAACAACAGTCATCAACAACAGTCTACAACAACAGTCATACAAAACAGTCTATCAACAACAGCCAAACATCACATCAACAACAGAAAACAGTCCATCAACAACAGAGAAACAGTCTATCAACAACAGCTATCAACAACAGTCCTATCAACAACAGTCTAACAACAACGTCTTAACGAAACAGTCCATCAAACAACAGTCTATCAACAACAGTCTATCAACAACAGTCTATCAACAACAGAAGAAACAGTCCATCAACAAACAGTACAACAGTCATCAACAACAGAAGAAACAGTCATCAACAACAGTCTATCAACAACAGAAGAAACAGTCCATCAACAACAGTAAGTCAACACAGTCCATCAACAACAGTCATCAAAACAGAAGAAACAGTCCATCAACAACAGAAGAAACAGTCCATCAACAACAGTCCAAACGAAACAGTCATCAACAACAGAAGTAAAACAGTCCATCAAAACAGTAACAACAGTCTATCAACAACAGAAGAAACAGTCTATCAACAACAGTCTATCAACAACAGTAGAAACAGTCCATCAACAACAGATCACACAACAGTCTCATCATCAAACAGACAGTCTATCAACAACAGAACAAACAGTCCATCAACAACAGTCTATCAACAACAGAAGAAACAGTCCATCAACAACAGTCTATCAACAACAGTCTCACACAAAACAGTCCATCAACAACAGTCAAGAAACAGTCCATCAACAACAGACAAACAGTCTATCAACAACAGAAAAACAGTCATCAACAACAGTCTATCAACAACAGAAAAACAGTCCATCAACAACAGTCTATCAACAACCAGTCCATCAACAACAGTCATCAACAACAGTCTATCAACAACAGTCTATCAACAACAGAAAAACAGTCATCAACAACAGATAAAACAGTCTATCAACAACAGAAACAAAACAGTCTATCAACAACAGTAAGAAACAGTCTTCAACAACAGCTTCAACAACAGTCATCAAAACAGAAAAACAGTCATCAACAACGTCTATCAACAAAACAACAGTCCATCAACAACAGTTATCAACAACAGTCATCAACAACAGATACAAAACAGTCATCAAACACAGTCTATCAACAACAGTCTATCAACAACAGACAAAACAGTCATCAACAACAGTCTATCAACAACAGTCTTAACAAACAGTCATCAACAACAGTCTACAAAACAGTCTATCAACAACAGATAAAACAGTCCATCAACAACAGTATCAACTACAGTCATCAACAACAGTAAACAGTCCATCAACAACAGTCTCAACAAAGTCATCAAAACAGTAACAACAGTCATCAACAACAGAAAAACAGTCCCACAACAACAGTCATCAACAACAGAAAACAAACACAGTCCATCAACAACAGTTATCAACAAACAGTCTATCAAACAACAGTCATCAAACAGTCATCAAACAGTCTATCAACAACAGTCATCAAAACAGTATCAACAACAGTCTATCAACAACAGTCAACAAACAGTCCATCAACAACAGTCTAAAATCAAACAACAGTCATTCATCAACAAAACAGTCTATCAACAACAGAACAAACAGTCCATAACAAGTCCAAAACAAAAACAGTCTATCAACAACAGTCTATCAACAACAGTCTACAACAAACGTCATCAACAACAGTCATCAACAACAGTCATCAACAAGAGAACAGTCCATCAACAACAGTCTATCAAACAAACACAGTCTATCAAAACAAGAAGAAACAGTCCTTCAACAACAGAAGAAACAGTCCATCAACAACAGAAGAAACAGTCTCAACAAACAGAAGAAACAGTCTACAACAACAGACAGAAACAGTTAAAACAAAACAGTCATCAACAACAGAAACAGTCCATCAACACAGAAGAACAGTCTAATCAACAACAAAAAAGTCCATCAACAACAGTCTAAAACACAAAACAGTCCATCAACAACAGTCTAACAACAACAGTCATCAACAACAGTCCAATCAACAAACAGTCTAACAACACAAAAACAGTCATCAAACAAATCAAACAACAGATCAAAACAGTCTACAACAACAGTCAAAATCAACAACAGAAAGAACAGTCATCAACAACAGAATAAAACAGTCAAACAACAGATAAAACAGTTCCATCAAAACAGTAAAGAAGTCCATCAAAACAGAAGAAACAGTCCATCAACAACAGAAGAAACAGTCTACAACAACAAGAAAAAACAGTCCATCAACAACAGAAGAAACAGTCCATCAACAACAGAAGAAAAGTCTATCAACAACAGTCCATCAACAACATCATCAAAACAGTCTATCACAACAAGAAGAAACAGTCCATCAACAACAGCCATCAACAACAGTCTAACACATCAACAGAAAAACAGTCCATCAACAACAGTCCATCAACAACAGAAGAAACAGTCATCAACAACAGTCTATAAAACAGTCATCAACAACAGTCATCAACAACAAAGAAACATCATCAACAACAGAAGAAACAGTCCATCAACAACAAAGAAACAGTCCATCAACAACAGAAGAAACAGTCCACAACAACAGCATCAACAACAAAGAAACAGTCTAAAACGAACAGTCCACAACACAGACAAACAGCATCAAAACAGTCCATCAAAACATCAAAACAACCTCAACAACAGTCCATCAACAAGTCCATCAAAAACAGTCCATCAACAACGATAAAACAGTCCACAAAACAGAAGAAACAGTCCATCAACAACAGTCTATCACAACAGAGAAACAGTCCATCAACAAAAAACATCCATCAACAACAGAGAAACAGTCCATCACACAGAAAAACAGTCCACACAACAAAAAACAGTCCATACAACAAAAGAACAGTCCATAACAAGAAAACAGTCCATCAACAACAAGAAAATCTCCAACAAAAACAGTCATCACACAACAAAAAACAGTCCTCAACAAAACGTCAAACAACAGAAGAAACAGTCCATCAACAACAGAAAAACAGTCTATCAACCCAACAGTCCATCAAACAAACAGTCATCAACAACAGTCTATCAACAACAGAAGAAACAGTCCATCAACAACAGTCATCAACAAACAGTCCATCAACAACAGTCATAACAACAGTCCATCAACAACAGAAGAAACAGTCCATCAACAACAGAAGAAACAGTCTATCAACAACAGTCATCAACAACACGTCTATCAAAACAGAAAAACAGTCCATCAACAACAGTCTTCAACAACAGTCATCAACAGAAGAAACAGTCCATCAACACAGCATCACAAACAGTCATCAACAACAGTCCATAACAACAGTCTATCAACAACAGAAAAACAGTCCATCAACAACAGTATAAAACAGTCCATCAACAACAGAAGAAACAGTCCATCAACAACAGAAGAAACAGTCCATCAACAACAGAAGAAACAGTCCATCAACAACAGAAGAAACAGTCCATCAAACAACAGTCCATCAACAACAGAAGAAACAGTCCATCAACAACAGAACAAACACTCTCAGTTCATCGAACGCTTATTGTGTATTTTACCACTTCATAGATCAACAAGTTGCAGTCTCAAACTTGTGAGGAAAATTTAAAGTTCAAGTTACGTACAACTTCATGGTTGGAGTTTGTACAAACTGTCAGACAGAAGTAGTCCCCGTGGTGCAGTGGTTAGCGCAACAGACCATTGGAAGGTTGTGGGTTCGAATTCATCGGTCTCGTCAGAATCATACTGGGATTATCGGGCCCCAGCCGGTTCCTGCCAGAGCTGGGCATGCTATGGGTTCACTGGGAAGACTGGGACCACACAGTCGAGTGTCATCCACTTCACGGATACATCATTGAGAATGTTGCTCAATTTTTCCTTACCTACACCCTGGGTGCTTGTATTTCTCGGGCCTGGTTGATGCCAGGTTGTACTATAGAAGTTATTGTGGGGTGCTTCCTTGTGACCCAGTGTCAGTCTAGACTGGAACCCTATAACATCATGATTATCACACCTATCGTCATCATCATCAGAGGATTGTGAAAAATTGTCCAGATTCAATGATCACTGACGTGGCTCAGGATGAGGGACAGCGACAAAAGATAGACAGATGCAAACAATCCTTATGCAAACTATATCCTATAGATGATGACTCGGGCAAATATTTTTACTTAGTACTTTATAAGGACGCAAAATGGCAAAGAGTTGACACATAGATGCCAATCTGGCCGGGATCTTGTCATGGGCACATTTCAGTCATTGAGTCTGGTCTATACTTGAAAAAAGACACAGATCAATGAACAGACAGACAAAATGTTTTCATTTTATTTTTGTGTGTCCTGACAAAAATCGACTCCGATGATGCCATCCTGACCGTTGAAAAACTGTGTGTGGCCTTGTGATTTAAGCAGCTGTCTAGGACACCAGACACTCGGGTTCGAATCATGGGTAGTCCAGGGATTTTTCTTCCTCTTCAATAAATCTTAAGTGATGATCAGGGCGTTAGTCAGTCGAATTAGACTATAAAACGAGGTCCCGTGTTCAGCAAGTGCACAGCGCAGATTAAAGACCCCATGGCAACAAAGGAGCTATCCTTAGCAAAATTCCGTTGCTGTTCATTTTCATAGATAAAAGAAATTCACGTATACAGAAAAAAGAGAAAATGGGTGGCGTTGCACTGCAGCACCACGATCTCCCTGGACACAGCAGCTCCAATTTTACACCGTAACTCCGTCGTAACAACAACAACAAATGAATACAATGGTGGAGACGCACAGTAATGAGTCATGACACATGAACCATACACCAGGGCCCAGGTACACACTATGTTTCTGTCTCACAGAGGTATTCTTAATGCCAGCGTTGTTATAACGTTGAAAAACATTGACATGATGTTCATATTTACAACGCTTCCAGCGGATCGAAACATATTGCCCGCCTGAGTCCCTTTGATGCTGTGAGCTGATTGAGTCTTCAGTGCAAATTGTGGCCATCACACGGGTTATTTGTGTGTGTGTGTGTGTGTGTGTGGTGTGTGTTGGTGTGTGTGTGATGTGTGTGTGTGTGTGTGTGTGTATGTGTGTGTGTGTAATAGTGTGTGTGTGTGTGTGTGTGGTTGTGTGTGTGTATAGTATGTGTGTGTGTGTGTGTATGTGTGTGTATGTATGTTGTGTGTGTATGTTGTGTGTGTGTATGTGTGTGTGTGTGTGTGTGTGTGTGTGTGTGTGTGATGTGGTGTGTGTGTGTGTGTGGTGTGTGTGTGTGTGTGTTGTGTGTAGTTATGTTGTGTGTTGTGATGTGTGTGTGTATGTGTGTATGTATGTGTGTGTGTGTGTTGATGTGTGTGTGTGTGTATGTATGTGTGTGTGTATGTATGTGTGTGTGTGGTGTGTTGTGCGTGTGTGTGTGTGTGTGTGTGTGTGTGTGTGTGTGTGTGTGTGTGTGTGTGTGTGCGTGTGTGTGTGTGCAAGCACGTGAGTGTATACATGTGTTTCTGTACATATGTGTGTGTTTGCGTGCATGTGTGTGTGATTGCGTGCTTGCTGGGCGAAATATATAATCTACTGTTGTATGCCCAACTTTTCGAGCTCTTCTTTGGTAAACTTGTTGAGGTAAGAGTCCAGATCATGTCCACGTGTGTCCAGCATGATGCAGTACATGTTGCCGCTCTTCTTTTTCTTTAGCTGAAACAAATCAGTTTCAATTTATTGACCCTTGTGGGGAAATTCAGACACATCGACACATTATTACCAGGATCGAAGTTCATACAGGCCCCATACACATGCATGTACTAGTAATAAACAAAATACGTCACTGGTGTCAGTGTGAATTTCTACTACATTCAATAATCACCATGTATACTACCACACGTGAAAATTCACAAAAATTCATGAAAAAATTAACAAAACAACAAAAAAGCAAACAGGATGGTCGAGTCATTTAACAAACTCCGTTTTACACGAAATTCAATTCTAAAATTAATTCCATTATGTGTACTTCTCAAGTTCATTGTGGCCTTGAAGAAGCGGGCTAGGTGGTAGAACCGTGGACTCAACATCTCATATCTTGAGTTCAATCCCAGCCCGCAACGCTAAAAACTGGCCTGTTGGCTGCTCATCTTAATGTTTCCATCATTCTGATAGTGTCAGCTTGGTGTTTGATGGGTCCCTTCTCCCCTTTCCTCGTTTCAAGACCTTGCCAGCGCATAGGGTTTTGTGCAGGCTCAGGAAATATGTCAGATAATTGCTGGCCAATTTGGGTCGAGCGCATATGGAGCTGTCCAAGCGGGTGAATCCCTCTTAAAATAACTCGAATAGCCCCAATAACTTGAAAAAGCTTCAGTTGAAGTCAAATTTGACAGGAAGCTATGTAAATGGTAGACTCTGGCAACAGAAGAAACAGACCATAAATATTGTCAGAGTTCCTGAGAAGGTGCTGTTTACACGCCTTCCAAAAAAAGGGAGGCACTATTTGATCCGCGTGACCTTGACATTGGCGCCACGATTTCCGAACTTAACTATTCGTGACTTCTCAAAAGTCTACATCTTTGAACCAACTTTGGTAAAGACCTATCCAGATACAGCTGATCAAATCTTGCTAATATATTTCGTCAGCATACTCACACACACATACTCACAACACAAACACGCGCACGTACTCACAACACACACACACACAACCCACACACACACACGCGCACACACACACATGCACACACACAACACACACATATACGCAATACAAAATCACACACATCCACACATGTACACACGCATCTATACACACACTACTGTCCATATGAATTAATCTCCTTTAAAGAAAAACTTGAAAAGGGGGAACATTATAGTTTCTAAACAATCTAATTGCAAGTTGTTTTTTCTCATCTCTCTCTCTCTCTCTCTCTCTCTCTCTCTCTCCTCTCTCTCTCTCTCTCTCTCTCACACACACACACACACTCCATCTCATATTCACTCTCTCTCTCTCTCCTCTCTCTCTCTCTCACTCCATCTCACATTCTCTCTCTCTCTCTCTCTCTCTCTCTCTCTCTCTCTCTCTCTCTCTCTCTCTCTCTCGTCTCTCTCTCTATGTGTATGTATCAATGTCACTTTTGGTTTCACCTCCGATATCGGCATGTGTGTTCTTCTTACCTACACTTCATGAAATCTTTGCTATATGCATAAAATGATGCATGAACATGCTCCACTTAACATACATCTTGCATGCAACATAATAAAAACAATGTATCCATCACAAGAATTGACTTGCTTAAATCCAGCCTCATGTATTCAGGAGCAAGCCTCTAGAACACACTAGAAAACTTAGGAGAATCTGAGTTTCACAATATTGAAAAAGTATAGAACATAATTCTTGAATTTTTTAGCTCTTTTACTGCTTGACAATCAGATCAGTCACTGACACATCTTTGTGGTGATTAAACTACTTAATATAACAACTTTGAATCTATTTTTAATTGATAATTTATGTTTGCATTGTTAAAATATTTGTTGAGTCATGTATGATTTATGAGTAGTGTAGACCCTGTTTGGGCCAGGCTCGATATAGAAAAAAGCATATCCATAGGTCATTTTGCACCTTCCTTAATAAAATGTGTTCTTGTTTCGTTCTTGTTCTATGTATGTACGTTTTTCTTAAACAGACATACGAATAAGCAAATATTAACACTAGGATGTATAAATCATATGACACAATCATCTGACGGACAATTGTGACGTAACGTAAAATTTCAAGAGAAATTCGCAGAGAAAACAAAAGTTCATTGTGTTTTACATCTTAGAGAGAAGGGGAGGCCTCTGGGGGAGGAAGTGGTAGGGGTCGTAGAATGCATTGCATTGTTGTTGTTGTTGTTGTTGTTGTTGTTGTTGTTGTTGTTTGTTGTTGTACTTACGATACGAAATTCATTATACACAGCCTTGTGGATGGGCTTGGAGTCACGTCCCATGACGTGGCCCCTCCAGATTGCCCTGAAGCTGGCAATGAAGTTTTCTCTGAAAGTAGCAAAATGGAAATGTTCAGGAACACATAAGGCCTGCTTGGCAACGAGGTAAAGCTCCAGTCTTCCAATCTGACCACACAGGTTTGCAAAGCAGCGAACCACGTTCGAGAAATCTTTGTGCATGCTTGTCGCCTCCATCCACCCAGCTGTGAATGGGTACCTGACCCTGTTCAGCACTCAGGAAGGTAAAGCAGCGAAGAGGTGATGAGCACAGCTTTTATAATGCTGGCCCAGACAGTTCAGTCTCTACCACCTCTATCCCCTATGACCTCAGGGTTATGGAACTATGTTTACCTTCGAAGCATTTCCCGTGAAAGGAAAAAAAGATCAGATTGTCCCATGTGTGTGTATGTATATATGTGTGTGTATGTGTGTGACTGCATCTGTGTCTATGTTCGTGTGTTTGAATCTGTGTCTGCGTGTCTGTGTTTGTGTCTGTGTATGTGTGTGAGTGTGTGTGTGTGTGTGTGTGTGTGTGTGTGTGTGTGTGTGTGTGTGTGTGTGTGTGTGTGTGTGTCTGTCTGTCTGTCTGTCTGTCTATCGGTATCTGTGTGTGTCTGTGTCTGTTTTTGTGTATATGTGTCAGTGTCTGTGTTTGTGTGTCTGGGTGCGTGTGTGTCAGTGTGTTTTTCTTTTCTGTGGGTGTGAGTGTGTGTGCGCGAGTCCCTGTCTGTGTCTGTATAATTGTGTGACCGTATGTATATCTGTCTGTATGTCTGTATGTCTGTCTGTCTGTATGTCTGTGTGGCCGTCTGCCTGTTTGTCTCTCTGTATGTTCGTGTGACCGCATGTATGTCTGTATGTCTGCCTGTCTGTGTGGCCGTCTATATATCTGCCTGTTTGTCTCTCTGTATGTTTGTGTGACCGCATGTATGTCTGTGTGTCACAGTCTGTATATGTGTTTGTATATATGTTTGTGTGATCGTCTTATGTCTGTCTCTGTGTCTGTCACTTTGTTCTATGGCAGAAATTACACGTTAAATATATATACGTATACATGATTATAATCATAATCTCTATAATTTTCCATTGCTTTTATTCTTTCTCCCCATTTATAGCCGTGTGCGTGTGTGTGTGTGTGTGTGTGTGTGTGTGTGTGTGTGTGTGTGTGTGTGTGTGTGTGTGTGTGTGTGCGTGCGTGTGTGTGCGTGCGTGCGTGCGTGTGTCTGTTTCAGCGCTTAGATTTGATTTTTATCAAGATTTTGCGCTATATGAATATTGTAATTATTATTATTATAACTATTAATTATTATCTACAAGCAAAACGACTGAAGGAAACAAAATAAAATCTAAACTAAAAAAAAAAAAGAATCACAAGACTTGAACTTACCCGTTGTCGTGGGTAACGAAATCAAAGTTGTGACCTTGACTGCCGTAAAGAGGGAATCCCATCACCACTTGGTTCGGCTTTGCGTCACCTTCACTTAGTGCTGTCTGGCAGTGTCCTGAAATACATGCTTATCATGATTCTCTGCATCTGTTATAACTACCAGCTTGTTCAAGACAGATTCCTTACACTCATACAATTCCCAATGCCTCCACCCAAAATCTGACAGCTGTTACCTGGCAAAGTCTGTGTTAAACTGTATGCGTTAGGTAGGCCTTGGAATGGAGAAAGGGGGGAAAGAACGTGACCATGGAAACACTAATGTGACATCACCAGAATGATCCATCAGCATTTGCCTTGTTGCATGGCGTTGGCCATCATGGCCCTCCGTACGAATCTCTCTTTAGTCGCTTCAAGTAATCTCCCTCCCTCTCTGTCCTCATCCACTCTGTAAGACTGTCCAATATTTCCTCCCTGGGTCTGCCTGGTGCTCTTTTTCCCTCCAGCTTTCCTGTTGTAACTAGATTCTCAAATTTCATTTGCCTGATAAAATGTCCTATAAATGTTGCTTTCTTTTCCTAATCTTCTTTATCAATGTTCTTTTTGTGTTTGTCTCTTTCAAGACTGTCTCGTTTGTTTTCTTTGCTGTCCATGGAACTCTTGACTCTTCTTAGAAACCACATTTCAGCTGGCTCAGTTTTGTTCTGGCTTTGCTTGTTGATTATCCATGCTTTGTATTCGTACAACAGAATGATAAGACGGGAAGCGAACAGCCAGTTTTTGTGTTGTGGTCTGGGATTGAACTCGAAACATGAAATCTTGAGTCAGTAATCATAGAAATAGAGATTCATCAGAACGAAAAGATTTGCTATATATTACTTTCACAAAATATTAGTCATTAGAAACAAAATCCTTCCCCAAATCTAATGTGTGTGTGTGTGTGTGTGTGTGTGTGTGTGTGTGTGTGTGTGTGTGTGTGTGTGTGTGTGTGTGTGTGTGTGTGTGTGTGTGCGTGTGTGTGCGTGCGTGTGTGTGTGTGCGTGTGTGTCTTTTCGGCGCTGGATTTGATTTTGTCGAGATTTTGCGCTATATAAATATTGTAATTATTATGTATGCATGTGCGTACGTATGTATGTATGTATGTATGTATACGCTTAGATTTATGTATGTATATATGTATGCATGTATACGCTCAGCTTAGATTTATGTATGTAAGTATGTATGCACGTATGTATGCATGTATACGCTCATATGTATGTAGGTATGTATGCATGTATACGCTCAGCGCTTAGATTTGATTTTATCAAGATTTTGCGCTATATAAATAAAATATATTATTATTATTATTATTATTATTATTATTATTATTATTATTATTATTATTAGCTGAATTGTGGTGATCACGAGAAATGATCCAGTCAAGAATGTGACCTTTTTGATGGGTTGGTTCAGAAATGTGTTGAGTCATATTGTGATTGGACAGAGAGTTGATGATGTCTTGTGTCATAACGGTGAGTGTTGTCATAGTGGACATTGATGTCACCTAGAATGATGAGATTTCCAGGTAAGAGACAGTAGTAATCAGGAAGTTGATCAAAGTCAGAGAGAAACATGGATGTGGTGAGCTTGTTGGCAGAGCTAGGTGGAGGTCGATAGACACAGGAGAAGGTGATGGGGTGAGGGGTGGATTGGAAGGATACTTCAACGTGCTCGAAAGAAGGATGGGAGAAAGGCAGAGACTGCGAGAAAGACAGGCGGGAATGGAGTGAGTCGTTGTAGAGGATGGCGATACCACCACCTCGGGATGAGCGATGGAAAGAAGCAAGCCTGTAACCACTCGGAGTGAGATTCACATGTATAGGTTCATGACCAAGGGGGTTAAGCCATGTTTCGGTGATAAAAGCAATGTCAACATGCTCATCTGCGATAAAGTCAGCAATGACATCAGCTTTGCCATCAGTGCATGTTGACTGAGCATTAAAAAGGCATAGCCTCAGTTTATCACAATGCGGCGGCCGAGGTGGAGACGAAGGCAGCACCGACGGGACAGAAGACGAAGGCGACACCAGCGGGGCAGAAGACGAAGGCAGCAACGACGGGACAGAAGACGAAGGAGGCACCAGCGGGACAGAAGACAAAGGCAGCACCAGCGGGACAGAAGACAAAGGCAGCACCAGTGGGACAGAAGACGAGGGCAGCGCCGGCGGGACAGAAGACGAAAGCGGCACCGGCGGGACAGAAGGCGAAGGCGGCACCGGCGGGACAGAAGGCGAAGGCGAAGACGGCAGAGGAGGAGACGAAGTTTGCGGCAGCAAGGTCGAGTGCAGGGGCAGTGGAGGAGACGAAGAAGCAGAAGAGTGGTGTCGGACTGGCACAGCAGGAGGCAGATTGTGCCAAAGTCGGTGGAGACGTCCACCACGACAGGATCGCGCAGTGCGGGGCTTAGAACACAGCCCCAGTGTTCGTATGCGCTGGTAGACGCCTCCACCGAGGTAGCACTTGCTGTATTTAAAAAGTGTCAGTCCAATTTGTTTTATAAAGGAAGGGTCCATAATTGCGAGCCAGTCAGGAGAGGAAGATACTTGCAGAGAACACAAAGGTTTGGGAAAGCTGTAGCGTTGGGCGAACACAGTAGGCTAAAATGTAAACACAGTTCACAGATAAAATGTCCGACTTGAGCGGCTGAATTAAAATGATGAAAAGTAGGTGTAAAAACTTTGAAATCAGATTATCTGGTAAAATATTCAAAATTAAAAAAAAAAAATATTTACATCACCGTGTGTCGGGATTTAAAAGCAACAAACTGATACAAAATTCAATGCATAAAATCAAATAGAACCACGATAAAATCACTGTAAAACACCACACACACTTTTGCTGCCTGCTGGCGTGACATCTACTCAGTCAGATACTACACTTTTGTTATTTTCAATGCTACTGTTGTTTGTTTCGACACCACACCCTGTCTTGTTAGGACTGAATGCTTCAAAAGACATTGAATCATCAAACTGTTAATTGTCTGTCTCTCTGGCTCGTATATGTGTACATTATGTGCATGTGTTTGTCACATTATTGATATATAAGTGATTGTTATTTAATTGAAATGTTTTGCACAGTAAAGTAGGGATTCTGTGAAAATGTGTAGTTTTAATGTTTTTTATGTGAAACAAATTGTGATTGAATTACTATTGTGTGAAATATGTTTTCAATAGATGATGCTCGCACGAGACTTGTGTACTTTATGCTATTTTGTATTTATTCATTTGTTTGTTTATCTATCTCTATTTATTTATTATTTATTGTTTATTTGTTTGTTTATTTATTTGTTTATTTATTTATTATTTATTTGTTGTTTGTTTGTTTGTTTGTTTATGCGCCTGCGTATGTGTATGTAGATGCAAATGGATATAGGTAGACAGATAAATAGATAGACAGACAGACAGACAGACACAAACGTCCATATATGCATACATACATACATACATACATACATATATACGTACATACATACATACGTACATAGACAGACAGACAGACGATAGATTGACAGACAGACAGATAGATAGATAGATAGATAGATAGAGAGATAGATAGATAGATGGATAGATAGATGGATAGATAGATAGATAGATGGATGGATAGATATATGATAGATCGATAGATAGATAGATAGATGGATAGATAGATAGATCTATAGATAGATGGATAGATAGATAGATAGATAGATGGATGGATAGATAGATAGATAGATGGATAGATAGATGGATAGATAGATAGATAGATGGATAGATAGCTAGATAGCTAGAATTAGATAGATAGATAGATAGATAGATAGATAAATAGATGGATAGATAATGAGAGAGAGAGAGATAGAAACTGGTGTGTGTGTGTGTGTGTGTGTGTGTGTGTGTGTGTGTGTGTGTGTGTGTGTGTGTGTGTGTGTGTATGTGTGTGTGTGTGTGTGTATGTACGCACGTGTGTGTGCATTCTTTTTTAATTAAATCACCTTAAATGCCAGTGATTGTGGATTCGAACCTGGGATGTGCTGCTTTAAACTGTCCTTCTTACTGTCCCATCCTTAGATAAGTGTTATTCTTGTGGTGTCAGTGTATGGTTAGATAAAGTCTCCTTCCACCACTTCTATGGGATGGGTATTCCTTGCGGCCCTATCATCTGACTTGGGTGCTGACCGTAATACTGAACCAAATCAATCAAATCAAATCAAATCAAATCAATTCTCTCTCTCTCTCTCTCTTCTCTTCTCTCTCTCTCTCTCTTCTCTCTCTTCTCTCTCTCTCTCTCTCT
>JAPXFY010005328.1:0-12500 GCA_030674185.1 Monoplex corrugatus | reverse complement strand
CTCTGTGTGTTATCCACTGTTGTCACTATTGCAGGCCAGTGCTGGTTCCAGCCCTACATGGATACACTAATCAAAGACGACGACACCACCAACAGCCATAGCGTCACCTTCACCAACGTCACTGATGATGCTGACTGCGCCAAGGTGTGCCGCAGTGGGGTGGATACAGGCCGAGAATGCTGGGCCTTCTCCTTTACAGATCCCACCAGCTGCCGATTGCAGTATAGCTCAGTGAGCAATAAGTATGCGTACACCAACCCAGCTTACTTCCAGCCACAAAAAGGCAGCACGGGCTATGTGAAGATCTGTACTGGGGGTGAGTGTTTATTGATTAGTTGGTTGATTGGCTAACTTAGTCAGTGAGTTCGTTCGTTTGCAGGCAGATTGATTGGTGGATTCATTGGCTGGTTGGTTGGTTGGTTGGTTGGTTGGTTGGTTGGTTGGTTGGTTGGTTGGCTGGTTGGTTGGCTGGTTGGTTGGATGGTTGGTTGGTTGGTTGGTTGGTTGGTTGGTTGGTTGGCTGGTTGGTTGGATGGTTGGTTGGTTGGTTGGTTGGTTGGTTGGTTGGTCGGATGGTTGGTTGGTTGGTTGGTTGGATGGTTGGTTGGTTGGTTGGTTGGTTGGTTGCTTGCTTGCTTGCTTGGTTGGTTGGTTGGTTGGTTGGTTGGTTGGTTGGTTGGTTTGTTTGTTTGTTGGTTGGTTGGTTTGTCGGATGGTTGGTTGGTTGGTTGGTTGGTTGGTTGGTCGGATGGTTGGTTGGTTGGTTGGTTGGCTGGCTGGTTGGTTGGTTGCTTGCTTGCTTGCTTGCTTGCTTGCTTGCTTGGTTGGTTTGTTGGTTGGTTGGTTGGTTGGTCGGATGGTTGGTTGGTTGGTTGGTTGGTTGATTGGTTGGTCGATGGTTGGTTGGTTGGTTGGTTGGTTGGTCGGATAGTTGCTTGGTTGCTTGCTTGCTTGCTTGCTTGGTTGCTAGCTTGCATGCTTGCTTGTCTACTTACTTAATTACTCGATTAATCAGCATATCAGTTACTAACAGTTTGTCAGATTACATCGTCTCATTTGCACACGTTAAAGAACCAGACGAAGACAGTATCCCTGCTAAAGTGATTCAGTGCTGGAAACCAGTGCTCCTGAGTGTTCTCCAGGAGTTACTGTGCCAGTGTTGGGAGGAGGCATCAGTTGCCCAAGACGTGGTAGACGCAAACATCGTCACACTGTACAAGAGCAAGGGAGGCCGCAGCGACAGTGATAATGACGGAGGTATATCACTGCCCAGTACCGTCAGCAAGGTTTTCACCCGGGTGCTTCTGGATCGAGGCAGCCGAGATGTGGTTTCTCAGAAGAATGTTGAGAGTTCCATGGACAGCAAAGAAAACAAACGAGACAGTCTTGATGGAGGCAGACACAAGTAGATCACTCATAAGGAAGATTAGGAAAAGACAGGCAACATCTATAGGCCATTTTATAAAGAAAGGGAATTTGGAGCACCTGGTCACAACGGGAAAGCTGGAGGGAAAGAGAGCACCGGGTAGACACTGGGAGAGAATGCTGGACGGACTTGCAGAGTGGCTGGGGATGACGAGGGTGGGGGAGGGGAGATGCTGAGGGCAACGAGAGATAGAGATGGTTGGAAATCCATGGTCGCCAACGCCATGCGGCAGGGCACCTGATGATGATGATGATGATGATGATGATGATGATGATGATGATGATGATGATGATGGTTCTGGAAAGCCTGCAGACACCAGCAAATCGCGTCTTTCACAATCCCACTGTTGCTTCAGGGCAGACAGATCCACCATTACCGTGATCTCCTCATTCAGGCAGCTACAGTAGAACATATGGGAACTGAGTCATCCTTCATATGCCGCCTTCAAAGACCAGACCAACGCTTTTGATCTTGTCAGCAGGAGAGACCCACTTGGCACTCCTGGAGAAAATCAGAAGCCCACCGAAGCTTCTGAATGATATCGCCTGTTTCCGTGACAGACTGCAGGGGATGGTGCAGTTTGACGGATCATTATCATCACAGCCATTCCCCGTTCAAAGTGGAGTGAAGCAGGGCGGCGTCCTCGCCTCGACGCTGTTCAGGAGTCTACTTATATATGTATTTTTTTCTTCTCGTTCTCTTGCACGATTTCAGAGCATTTGATGGCAGAGCGTGCTTGCTTACTCAGTCCAACGGCAAGTTCTTCAACTTTGTATGTGTACTGATATCCACCTGTCACTGTTTACTGATGATCACCTGTTGTTCCTACTGATGACTGTTGTTACCTGTTGACAATCACCTGTTACTTGTACAAAGTCCAACAATGTTTGTACTACATGTATACAGATGACTGTAGTTTATGCATCACACTGTCTGTGACGGAATTCCATACCAGCGGATGTCCGGCTGCCGGAACCAAGAGAATGACGTTATTGGTGCCAACGTCACTTTCACTTTAATCTGTTTCAAGCACGGCTTACCACATGTACTTCCTAAACAATTGTCAGGGATCTTCCTCAAGGGTCACACCATCACACGACGGCCGTGGTGGTCACGTCAGCCGCAAGGTCCTGAGTTCAATCTGCCCATACATCTCCACCTGGTGCATAAAGGGTGGAGATTTTCCTATCGACCAGGCCAAGATGGATACAGACCTTCTAGTACCTAACTTCCCTTTGTGTGTCTACACGTAGAAAATATCAAATCCACACATTAAATATCCTGAAAGTCAGGTCAATGGCTGGCTTATGCAAACATGAAAACACCCGGTACCCAGCATGAACGCCCAACAAAGACAGAATATGTAGACAACGAACATACACATCCGAAAAAACATCGGAACACTTCAAACCAAACCAAACCAAACCAAACCAAACCAAACCAAACCAAACCAAACCAAACCAAACCAAACCAAACCAAACCAAACCAAACCAAACCAAACCAAACCAAACCAAACCAAACTAAACCAAAGCAAGGCAAGGCAACAAAAATTCCCATACTAAACCAAACTTAATCAAAAGAAAATGAAAACTAAATCAAAACAAAACGAAAAACAAACCAAAACAAAACTAAACAGACAAAACAAAACAAAACAAGACAAAACAAACCAAAAAAAGACAAGACAAACCAAAACAAGACCTCACCTGTCTCACCTGTCGGCGTCACCGGGAACAGTGTTGGCCGCTGCACATGATGTCCTCACAAGTTGCCTCCAGCACTCTCGATCTTGGCTAAGTCTGACCACCTCCTGGAGTTTCTTGCCACTGATGTTTGTGATGTTTCTAGCAAGTGATGCAGGTGGCCGTCCTCTGTTTCTCTTTCCTTCCACTTTACCTTGGAGGACAGTGGACATCAAGACAAACAAACCAAAATCAAGACAAAACAACCCAAACAAGACAAAACAACCCAAACAAGACAAAACAACCCAAACAAGACAAAACAAACCAAAACAAGACAAAACAACCCAAACAAGACAAAACAACCCAAACAAGACAAAACAACCACAAACAAGACAAAACAACCACAAACAAGACAAAACAACCACAAACAAGACAAAACAACCACAAACAAGACAAAACAACCACAAACAAAACAAACAAAACAACCACAAACAAGACAAAACAACCCTAAACAAGACAAAACAACCCAAACAAGACAAAACAACCACAAACAAGACAAAACAACCACAAACAAGACAAAACAACCAAAACAAGACAAAACAACCACAAACAAGACAAAACAACCTAAACAAGACAAAACAACCCAAACAAGACAAAACAACCACAAACAAGACAAAACAACCACAAACAAGACAAAACAAACCAAAACAAGACAAAACAACCACAAACAAGACAAAACAACCACAAACAAGACAAAACAACCACAAACAAGACAAAAAACCACAAACAAAACAAAACAACCTAAACAAGACAAAACAACCCACAAACAAGACAAAACAACCACAAACAAGACAAAACAACCACAAACAAGACAAAACAAACAAAACAAGAACAAAACAACCCAAAACAAGACAAA
This sequence comes from Monoplex corrugatus, assembly GCA_030674185.1. Classification (NCBI taxonomy): domain Eukaryota; kingdom Metazoa; phylum Mollusca; class Gastropoda; order Littorinimorpha; family Ranellidae; genus Monoplex; species Monoplex corrugatus. The sequence goes on along the minus strand of JAPXFY010005328.1, from coordinate 8,479 downwards.
ACAACCACAAACAAGACAAAACAACCACAAACAAGACAAAACAAACCAAAACAAGACAAAACAACCACAAACAAGACAAAACAAACCAAAACAAGACAAAACAACCATAAACAAGACAAAACAACCCCAAACAAGACAAAACAACCACTAAACAAGACAAAACAACCCCAAACAAGACAAAACAAACCAAAACAAGACAAAACAACCACAAACAAGACAAAACAACCACAAACAAGACAAACAAACCCTAAACAAGACAAAACAACCCTAAACAAGACAAAACAACCACAAACAAGACAAAACAACCCAAACAAGACAAAACAACCCCAAACAAGACAAAACAACCCAAACAAGACAAAACAACCCAAACAAGACAAAACAACCCAAACAAGACAAAACAACCCCAAACAAGACAAAACAACCCAAACAAGACAAAACAACCCAAACAAGACAAAACAACCCAAACAAGACAAAACAACACCTAAACAAGACAAAACAACCTAAACAAGACAAAACAACCCCAAACAAGACAAAACAACCCCAAACAAGACAAAACAAACCTAAACAAGACAAAACAACACAAACAAGACAAAACAACACAAACAAGACAAAACAACCCCAAACAAGACAGAACAACCCAAACAAGACAAAACAACCTAAACAAGACAAAACAACCCAAACAAGACAAAACAACCCCAAACAAGACAAAACAACCTAAACAAGACAAAACAACCCCAAACAAGACAAAACAACCAAAACAAGACAAAACAACCAAAACAAGACAAAACAACCCAAACAAGACAAAACAACCCCAAACAAGACAAAACAACCAAAACAAGACAAAACAACCCCAAACAAGACAAAACAACCCCAAACAAGACAAAACAACCAAAACAAGACAAAACAACCCAAACAAGACAAAACAACCAAAACAAGACAAAACAACCCCAAACAAGACAAAACAACCAAAACAAGACAAAACAACCCCAAACAAGACAAACAAACCTAAACAAGACAAAACAACCCCAAACAAGACAAAACAACCCCAAACAAGACAAAACAACCCCAAACAAGACAAAACAACCCAAACAATACAAACAAAACAAGACAAAACAACCCAAACAATACAAAACAAAACAAGACAAAACAACCCCAAACAAGACAAACAAACCAAGACAAGACAAAACAACCCAAAACAAGACAAAACAACCCAAACAATACAAAACAAAACAAGAAAAAACAACCCAAAACAAGACAAAACAAACCAAAACAAGACAAAACAACCCCAAACAAGACAAAACAACCCAAACAATACAAAACAAAACAAGACAAAACAACACCAAACAAGACAAAACAACCCCAAACGAGACAAAACGAACAAAACAAGACAAATTAAACCAAAACAAAACAAGACAACACCAAACAAGACAAAACAAACCAAAACAAGACACACGACCTGCACAACAGCACCTGGCACTGTGGTCATTGTTACAGGCTGGAAGACAGGTCTGGCACCCACAGTGACTGACAGCAGCGCCACAGCACAGGATGAAAACTGTACGGTCACCACCACAGACGGTAAGTCTGTATGTCTGTATGTCTGTATGTCTGTATGTCTGTAAGTCTGTATGTCTGTATGTCTGTAAGTCTGTATGTCTGTATGTCTGTAAGTCTGTATGTCTGTATGTCTGTATGTCTGTATGTCTGTATGTCTGTATGTCTGTATGTCTGTAAGTCTCTATGTCTGTACGTCTGTATGTCTGTATGTCTGTATGTCTTTATGTATGTATGAAAACTGTACAGTCACCACCACAGACGGTAAGTCTGTATGTCTGTATGTCTGTATGTCTGTATGAAAACTGTACAGTCACCACCACAGACGGTAAGTCTGTATGTCTGTTACACCCTGTAACACTACAACATGTATTGGTTTGATTATAAGTGTTTTTGTGACATGGCGTGCGCCGGCAACAAACGAACTTATTTAGCATGTCTGTTAATGTTCATATCGACGACTGTCTTCTTCATATTTTGCTTTATGATAGTTTTTTTTTTCGTTTTTAAACGACCTTGACATTGCAGACAACCTGACATTGTCTTTGATCACCCACCAGCACATTCAAGAGACCACACCCCGTCTCAAATAGATGGGACGGACTTGTCCACATCTGAAGAGTTCACCTAGCTAGACAGGACTTCTGACAGGATGGAGGGGTAGGTAATGGCATCAGGGGCCGTCTGAACAAGAGCAGAAACACTCTCAGAATTGTGAACAACGTGTGGCGGTGCCTCTACAACAACATCAACACCAAGCTGACACTGTACCACAGTTGTGTGATTTCCACCCAACCGTACAACTCACAACGCTGGTGGAAAACCAAAAGCGACTTTACCAAGCTATCAGTCTTCCATACAGAGAACGTCCGAAGAATAATGGAAACCCTCTGGCCCAACATCATGTCAAACCAATAATACTTGCCAATGCAGTCACGAAATATGGGCACTATGACCATGAACACTGGTTACCAGAAAGAAGACGGGAAGAGAGGAAGATCCAGCAGCACCTTTGCCAGGAACAACAGAATGAGAACCGAAGACCAAGAAACACACCTGAGTTACCATACAGGGGCTGGCAAAGCACAGATAGGGGTGGAGGATTTTCGTTGCTGCCCTCACGTGTGTCTGTGGCATAAAGGACAGTTAGTGAGTTTCCTTTTAAAAGAGAATAGCTTTTTTATCTGATCTTCCTGTCTTTTATTTCTTTTAACAATGAACATCGTTAGCATGAAGAAGAAGAAGAATGCGAAGAAGAATGCGAAGAATGCGAAGAAGAATGCGAAGAAGAATGCGAAGAAGAAGAATGCGAAGAAGAAGAAGAATGCGAAGAAGAAGAAGAATGCGAAGAATGCGAAGAATGCGAAGAAGAATGCGAAGAATGCGAAGAATGCGAAGAATGAGAAGAAGAAGAAGAAGAAGAAGAAGAAGAAGAAGAAGAAGAAGAAGAAGAAGAAGAAGAAGAAGAAGAAGATAATGAAGATAATGAAGATAATGATGATGATCAAGATGCTGCTGCTGCTGATGTTAACGATGATGTGAATGATGATGGTGATGATGGTGATGATGTGAATGATGATGATGTGAATGAAAATGATGAGAATGATGATGGTGATGATGATAATGATGTGAATGATGATGATTATGATAATGATGCTGTGAATGATGATGATGATGATGTGAATGATGATGATGATGTGAATGATGATGGTGTGGACGATGATAGCTGTCTGTCTGTGTGTCGGTACCAGAGTGGGACAACACAGTGTGTTACTGTGAGTGTGATCAACCACCCATTATCTTGGAGGCGGAGACCCTGGTGATGACCATTGAGGAAAAGGTGGAGAAGATTGTTAAGGTAATTTACTTTATTGTCACATGACTAACATGACGATAATGATGATGACCATTGACAAAAAGGTGGACATTAAGGTAATTTACTTTATTGTCACATGACTAACATAACGATAATGATGATGACCATTGACAAAAAGGTGGACATTAAGATAATTCAGTTTATTGTCACATGACTAACATGACGATAATGATGATGACCATTGACAAAAAGGTGGACATTAAGGTAATTTAGTTTATTGTCACATGACTAATATGACGATAATGATGATGACCATTGACAAAAAGGTGGACATTAAGGTAATTTAGTTTATTGTCACATGACTAACATGACGATAATGATGATGACCATTGACAAAAAGGTGGACATTAAGGTAATTTAGTTTATTGTCACATAAATAACAGGACGATAATGATGATGACCATTGACAAAAAGGTAGACATTAAGGTAATTTAGTTTATTGTCACATAAATAACATGACGATAATGATAATGACCATTGACAAAAAGGTGGACATTAAGGTAATTTAGTTTATTATCATATAAATAACAGGACGATAATAATGATGACCATTGACAAAAAAGGTGGACATTAAGGTAATTTAGTTTATTATCATATAAATAACATGACGATAATGATGATGACCATTGACAAAAAGGTGGACATTAAGGTAATTCAGTTTATTGTCACATGACAAACATGACGATAATGATGACCATTGACAAAAAGGTGGACATTAAGGTAATTAAGTTTATTGTCATATAAATAACATGTCGATAATGATGACCATTGACAAAAAGGTGGACATTAAGGTAATTTACTTTATTGTCACATGACTAACATGACGAAAATAATGATGACCATTGACAAAAAGGTGGACATTAAGATAATTCAGTTTATTGTCACATGACTAACATGACGATAATGATGACCATTGACAAAAAGGTGGACATTAAGGTAATTAAGTTTATTGTCATATAAATAACATGTCGATAATGATGATGACCATTGACAAAAAGGTGGACATTAAAGTAATTTACTTTATTGTCACGTGACTAACATGACGATAATAATGATGACCATTGACAAAAAGGTGGACATTAAGGTAATTCAGTTTATTGTCATATAAATAACATGACAATGATGATGACCATGGACAAAAAGGTGGACATTAAGGTAATTTACTTTATTGTCACATGGATAACAAGACGATTTACGTCTCTTGATGCGCTTACGCATGTGTTTAAACACAAATATCATCATATCATTCACGAATAGACCAATATTTAAACCAAGAACACGTCTATATAAACCAAGCTCATTGATTTCATTGTCATCACCACCCTAATACAGCAGTACCAGACTTAGGTTTCAATGTCATCGTCACCCTAATAACCAGTACCAGATTTAGATTTCATTGTCATCACCATCATGATACAGCAGTACCAGACATAGATTTCATTGTCATCCCCACCCTAATACAGCAGCACCAGACTTAGATTTCATTGTCATCACCATCATAATAACCAGTACCAGACTTAGATTTCATTGTCATCACCATCATAATAACCAGTACCAGACTTAGATTTCATTGTCATCACCACCCTAATAACCAGTACCAGACTTAGATTTCACTGTCATCACCACCCTAATAACCAGTACCAGACTTAGATTTCATTGTCATCACCATCATAATAACCAGTACCAGACATAGATTTCATTGTCATCCCCACCCTAATACAGAAGTACCAGACTTAGATTTCATTGTCATCACCATCATAATAACCAGTACCAGACTTAGATTTCATTATCATCACCATCATGGTAACCAGTACCAGATTTAGATTTCACTGTCATCACCACCCTTATAACCAGTACCAGACTTAGATATCATTGTCATCACCATCATAATAACCAGTACCAGACTTAGATTTCATTGTCATCACCACCCTAATAACCATTACCAGACATAGATTTCATTGTCATCACCATCATAATAACCAGTACCAGACTTACATTTCATTGTGATCACCATCATAATAACCAGTACCAGACTTAGATTTCATTGTCATCACCATTATAATAACCAGTACCAGACATAGATTTCATTGTCATCACCATCAAAATAACCAGTACCAGACATAGGTTTCATAGTCATCACCATCATAATAACCAGTACCAGACATAGATTTCACTATCATCACCATCATAATAACCAGTACCAGACTTAGATTTCATTGTCATCACCTTCATAATAACCAGTACCAGACTTAGATTTCATTGTCATCACCACTCTAATAACCAGTACCAGACTTAGATTTCATTGTCATCACCTTCATAATAACCAGTACCAGATATAGATTTCATTGTCATCACCATCATAATAACCAGTACCAGACTTAGATTTCATTGTCATCACCATCATAATAACCAGTACCAGACATAGATTTCATTGTCATCACCATCATAATAACCAGTACCAGACTTAGATTTCATTGTCATCACCATCATAATAACCAGTACCAGAATAGATTTCATTGTCATCACCATCATAATAACCAGTACCAGACATAGATTTCATTGTCATCACCATCATAATAACCAGTACAGACATAGATTTCATTGTCATCACCATCATAATACCAGTACCAGATATAGATTTCATTGTCATCACCATCATAATAACCAGTACCAGATAGATTTCATTGTATCACATCATAATAACCAGTACCAGACTAGATTTCATTGTCATCACCATCATAATAACCAGTACCAGACTAGATTTCATTGTCATCACCATCATAATAACCAGTACCAGACTTAGATTTCATTGTCATCACCCATCATAATAACCAGTACCAGACATAGATTCATTGTCATCACCATCATAATAACCAGTACAGACTTAGATTTCATTGTCATCACCTCATAATAACCAGTACCAGACTTAGATTTCATTGTCATCACCATTCATAATAACCAGTACCAGACATAGATTTCATTGTCACACCATCATAATAACAGTACCAGACATTAGATTTCATTGTCATCACCACCCTAATAACCAGTACCAGACTTAGATTTCATTGTCATCACCATCATAATAACCAGTACCAGACTTAGATTTCATTGTCATCACCTTCATAATAACCAGTACCAGATATAGATTTCATTGTCATCACCATCATAATAACCATACCAGATAAATACCAAATTTTCATACCTAAAGACCAGACTAGATTTCATGTCAACCACTATAACAGACCAGACTTAGTTTTTGCTCCTAATAACATCATAATTCATTGTCACACCAAAGCAGACTAGTTTCTTGTCATCCAATACCAACCATAGTTATTCTCCATCATAACGACCAGAATTCGTCATCACCTATACGTCATTAGATCATTCATCCACAATACAGTACAACTGTTCATTCTCACCATACCTACCGATAGATTTCATGTCACCCAAATACTACCAATATTTCATTACCTATAACCCACACTATATAAACAAACTAGTTCATTCTCACCATCAAATAACCAGTCATATTCATCACCATTAACAGACCAATAGTTTTCATCACCCATAAAACATACCAGACTTAGATTCATTCATCCCTCATAAAACCAACCGACTTATCTTGTCCACCCATAACCTACAGACTATTCATTGTCACACCTATAAAACTACCAGATAATTCTTTATCACCCAATAACCGTACAATTTTATTTCCACATATACCATACCGACTAGATTCATTGTCTACCTCTTACCGTCAACTTATCACCTCAATAACTCAAATTCATTCATCCATCTAAACACCCTATTCTGTCCCTCAAACACAGACAGTTCATTGTCACCACAACTACCAGATATTCTTGTCTCACCTAATAGTACCAGATTTCATTGTATCACCATCATAATAACCAGTACCAGACTTAGATTTCATTGTCATCACCTCATAATAACCAGACCAACTTAATTCATTGCATCCTTAAAACCAGTCCAGCTTAGATTTCATTTACACCACTAATACAGTCCCATAGAATACCTTACCGACTGATTTCATTGTCATCCCATCATAAAACCATACCAGAATATTTATTTTCAACCTCATAATAACCAGACCAGACTTAATTTCATTGTCATCACCATCTAATAACCATACCAGACTTAGATTTCATTGTATCACCTCATAAAACCAGTACCAAATATATTTCTCACCATAATAACCGTACCAAATAGTTTATGTCATCACCTCAAATAACCATACCAGACATAATTTCATTGTCATCACCATCATAATAACCAACAATTTTCATCATCAATAACCACCATAATCATGCATTCATATACCACAATAGATTATTCAATCATAATCATACCAGAACATTTGATCCATTACACCACATAACCTCCACATAATAGTCACACAATCTATACCATAAAACTCAGTTTCATGCTCACACCAACCACATATTCATTGTATCCTCAATAACCGTACCAATTATTTTGTCATCACCATCATAAAACACCGACATGATTATGCAATTCATCTAAACCATACCAGAAGATTTCATTTCTCACCAATCATAAACCTATCACTTAGATTTCATTGTATCCCATCATAATAACCATACCAGACATAATTCTTGCATCACTAATAACCAGTACCATAAGATTTCATTCTACCCTAAAACATTACCACTTAGATTTCATTGTCAACCTCATAATAACCATACCAAATTAGATTTCTTGTATCACCACCATAAAACCATACAGACTTAGATTTCATTGTCATCACTCAAATAACATCCACACTTAGATTCATTGTCACATCATAATACATTCCGACAGATTTCAGTCATCACCATATAAACAGTACAGACTTAGATTTCATTGTCATCCTCTAATAACCAGCCAGACTTAGATTTCATTGTCATCACCTCATAATAACCATACCAGACTAGATTTCATTTCACACCATCTAATAACCAGACAGATTTTTCATCTCAAACCTCAATTAGTTCTATACCATCAACTGTCATTACCATCATAAATACAGTA
>JAPXFY010005326.1:0-7500 GCA_030674185.1 Monoplex corrugatus | reverse complement strand
TTCTGAGTAAATTCATTCTGCTTAATATTATCTGATGATTTATATTCTGAGTAAATTCATTCTGCTTAATATTATCTGATGATTTATATTCTGAGTACATTCATTCTGCTTAATATTATCTGATGATTTATATTCTGAGTACATTCATTCTGCTTAATATTATCTGATGATTTATATTCTGAGTAAATTCATTCTGCTTAATATTATCTGACGATTTATATTCTGAGTAAATTCATTCTGCTTAATAACATCTGATGATTTATATTCTGAGTATCCTATCCTAAGACAATATTTCAGTGTACCATTTTACAGTTGGACTGTTTTAATTTAAATTCTTTCTGCTTAATTTAACAATATTATTTGTTGAATCCTTTTAGAATTTTCGTTGGTTTTTCTATTATCCTCCATCCCCCCCCCCACCCTCACCCAACCCCCAAACTGGGTTCAAAAAGGAAGTATTCAACATAAAACATTCTGGCAAGTTCTCCCCCATGGCTTGACCGTCCATTGTTAAAACTTTATGACTAGGGCGCGTGCTTTTATCTTTACGTCACCGTCAGCTGGGGACTGGGAGAGTCGCTAGAGTGCACGAACTGCGCGCGTGCAGAGAGAAAAGGCAAACGTCTGCAAAAACCTTCACCTCTCTCTTCTGGTGCGTCTTTTATTGCAACCGCCCCCTGGGCGCTACAGACCACGTGACGGTTAAACCATATTTCTGATCTTTTTTTCTTTTTCTTTTTCTTTTTCTTTTTTAAGCGGGGAAGGCGGTTTCTTCCGATAAGAGTCGTGGACCTCATGATCTGGGATATCTTCGATTTCAAAGTCCCAACGCCTAACCCGTTCAACTTAACTACTGGCTTGTTCGCTCGCTTGCCCGTCTTAAAACTCTTTGACTCCCGTACATACCCTGTCCACCAGCATCCTGCGTTGTCAAGCATGCTAGCGAAGCAAAAAGTTAACCCTTTGACTCCCTCACCCTGTCCACCAGCATCCTGCGTTGTCAACCATGCTAGCGAAGCCAAAAACTTAACCCTTTGATTCCCTCATCCTCTCCACCAGCGTCCTGCGTTGTCAACCATGCTAGCGAATCAAAAACTTAACCCTTTGTTTCCCTTACTCTGTCCACCAGCATCCTGCGTTGTCAACCATGCTAGCGAAGCCAAAAACTTAATCCTTTGATTCCCTTACCCTGTCCACCAGCATCCTGCGTTGTCAACCATGCTAGCGAAGCCAAAAACTTAATCCTTTGATTCCCTTACCCTGTCCACCAGCATCCTGCGTTGTCAACCATGCTAGCGAAGCCAAAAACTTAATCCTTTGATTCCCTTACCCTGTCCACCAGCATCCTGCGTTGTCAACCATGCTAGCGAAGCCAAAAACTTAACCCTTTGATTCCCTCACCCTGTCCACCAGCATCTGCATTGTGAACCATGCTAGCAAAGCAAAAAACTTAACCCTTTGATTCCCTCACTCTATCCTCCAGCTTCCATTAGGAAGCTGGTGGACAGAGTGAGGGAGTCAAAGGAGTTAATTTTTTTTGCAGTTCGTGGACAGGGTGTGAGAGTCAAAGGGTTAATGTTGCCATAATTCTAATGGTGTCAGCTTCGTGTTTCTTAGGTCCCTCTCCCCCTCTCCCCTCCCCATCCCCCCCTCCTCCCCCCTACTCCCTATTTTACGATCTTGCCAGCGCAAACCATTTTTATTTTATTTATTCATTATTTTCATTTGATCTGATTTATTTATTTATTTATTCATTTATTTATTCGTATATTTATTTATTTATTTATTTATTATTGATTTATTTATTCGTCTATCTATTTATTTATTTATCTATTTATGGCAGGCTCAGGGAATCCGCCATATAATTTCTGGCACATTTGAGCGCATATGGAATTGTCTGAGTGTGCTGAATTCCTCTTGAACCAACTCCAAACTCTGATAGTACTGGCACGTCTTCTTGTAGCCAAAGTAGTAAATGCAACGATATTATAATATACTTTGTGTTGGTAGTAGTTGTAGTAGTACACATGTAGTTGTAGTAGTAGTGGTAGTAGTAGTAGTAGTTGTTGTTGTTGTTGTTGTTGTTGTTGTTGTTGTAGTAGCTGTTTTCGTTGTTGATGATTTTGCTGTAGTTGTGGCGGTAGAAGTAACAACAGCAGCAGTGGTTGGAGAAGTAGTAAACGTAGAGAAGTGACAGTAGCTGTAATTGTGACATTCTTTTGTGTAATCGGTCGTGGCTATGTTTTTTTATAATGTATATATACATTCGTAAAAGGAACAGTTTAGTACACGCGCGCGCGCACACACATACACGCGCGCGCGTACACACATACACACACACACACACACACACACACACACACACACACACACACACACACACGCTAACACACATATGTACACACACACATACACAACCCTGCACAAACTGTTGAAGCCTGACTGTTCTAACGTTCTGAATGCTTTTCTGTTGCTCGTTAAATCGTTTGATGATGCCTTATAGATCTATTGTACAATGCTAATATGACATCATAGATTCATCCATCCCATAGACACCTCTTTATGTTATTACATCTATTTATTTATCTAGCTAGCTAGCTATATATGCATATATATGTATATACATGTATGTATACACACACACACACACACACACACACACACACACACACACACACACACACACGTACACATATAATCATAGCAACATCGATTCGACCTTAATTAAAATCCATCTGTCTTTCTCCCCCAGCATGTCTCAAGTTATAGTCTTCTAAAAAGTTGTTTTTTTTTAAATTTTATTTCATTTTAAGCAGAGGAGTGGACAGCAAACTAAGCTGAAGCAAGCTACTGAAGAAGACTGAACACAACCCAACACAACACAACACAACACAACGCAACACAACACAAAACAACACAACACAATACAACACAACACAACACAACACAACACAATACAACACAACACAACACAACACAACACAACACAAAACAACACAACCCAACACAACCCACCACAACACAACACAACACAAAACAACACAACCCAACACAACACAACACAACACAACACAACACAACCCAACACAAAACAACACAACACAACACAAAACAACACAAACACAACACAACACAACACAACACAACACAACACAACACAAAACAACACAAAACAACACAACCCAACACAACACAACACAACACAACACAAAACAACACAACCCAACCCAACACAACACAACACAACACAACGCAACACAACACAAAACAACACAACACAATACAACACAACACAACACAACACAACACAATACAACACAACACAACACAACACAACACAACACAACACAAAACAACACAACCCAACACAACCCACCACAACACAACACAACACAAAACAACACAACCCAACACAACACAACACAACACAACACAACACAACACAAAACAACACAAAACAACACAACCCAACACAACACAACACAACACAACACAAAACAACACAACCCAACCCAACACAACACAACACAACACAACGCAACACAACACAAAACAACACAACACAATACAACACAACACAACACAACACACACACAATACAACACAACACAACACAACACAACACAACACAAAACAACACAACCCAACACAACCCACCACAACACAACACAACACAAAACAACACAACCCAACACAACACAACACACACAACACAACACAACCCAACACAAACAACACAACACAACACAAAACAACACAACACAACACAACACAAAACAACACAACACAACACAACACAAAACAACACAAACACAAACCAACACAACACAACACAACACACACAACACAAAACAACACAACCCAACACAACACAACACAACACAACACAACACAACCAACACAACACAACGCAACACAACACAACACAACACAACACAACACAACACAACACAACACACACACAGCTAGAAGCCAGCTAACTAGCTAGCTAACTACCCTCCCTCCTGTCAAATTGTCTTGTAGGGTCAGAACGGCCTGTTACCGCCGTGAAGTGAGTGGCGGTGTCACCACTCAGTGGGGGAAGGCCACAGGGGCGATTGGAGTGCTGCTGCTGCTGCTTGATGATGATGATGATGATCCACAGTTTGAAGTTGTTCTTTGTCTGGGGTCGGCCAAGTACAAAGGGAAATGGGGAAAGGTGTTTAGTTTAGCGAGTAGCGAACAGCGTCTGCTTCAGACGCTCTCACGCAAATTGCATTGTCTATACGGTATGCTGCAGCAACACAGTTTTAAAGATAGACATGATGACATTGACAGGTTATGTTTGTTTGTTTGTACGCACGTGAGAGAATGTGGTGGTGGTGATGGAGGGGGGTAGCCATGAGCTTACGAACACACACTCTTTTACGCTCGCGTGTATACTTTTGGTGTACCGTTGTTTATGTGTGTATGCATAACATACACACATACACACACATAAACACACACACACACACACACACACACACACACACACACACACAGAGGCACATCCAAACACCCGTAAATCCAACACACACCCTCGCGCACACACTCACACACACACACTCACATACATACACACACACACACACACACACACACACACACACTCACACACAAATACAAACACGCACACAAAAACACACACACGCACACACACACACACACATCACAGGCACACACACACACACACACACACACACACACACACAAACACACACACACGTACACATATACACACAAACACACACACAGAGGCACACACACACGCGCGCGCACGCGCACATACATACACTCACACACACACACACACACACACACACACACACACACACACACACACACACATAATCACAGCAACCTCAATTTCGACCCTAATCCATCTGTCTTTCTCCCCACCCCTCCCCTCACCAAGTTTAGTGTTCCAAAAAGTTTTTTTTTAAGTTTCATTTTAAACAGAGGAACGAAGAGCAGGCTAAGCTGAAAAAAGCTAGTGAAGAAGACTGAACACAACACAACACAACACAACACAACACAACACAACACAAAACAACACAACATAACACAACACAACACAACACAACACAACACAACACAAAACAACACAACACAACACAACACCACACAACACAACACAATACAACACAAACCAACACAACACAACACAACACAACCAACACAACCAACACAACCAACACAACACAACACAACACAACACAACACAACACAACACAACACAACACAACACAACACACACAACACACACACAGCTAGAAGCTAGCTAACTAGCAAGCTAACTACCCTCCCTCCTGTCAAATTGTCTTGTAAGGTCAGAACGGCCTGTTGCCGCCGTGAAGTGAGTGGCGGTGTCACCACTCACTGGGGAAAGGCCACAGGAGCGATTAGAGTGCTGCTGCTGATACTGCTTGATGATGATGATGATGATGATAGATGATGATAGATGATGATAGACGATGATGATAGATGATGATGATGATGATAGATGATGATGATGATGATGATGATGATAGATGATGATGATAGATGATGATAGATGATGATAGATGATGATAGATGATGATAGATGATGATGATGATAGATGATGATAGATGATGATAGATGATGATAGATGATGATAGATGATAGATGATGATGATGATAGATGATGATAGATGATGATAGATGATGATGATGATGATGGTGATGATGATGATGATGATACACAGTTTGAAGCTGTCTTTGTCTGGGGTCGGCCAAGTGCAACGGGAAATGGGGAAAGGTGTTTAGTTTAGCAAGCTGCTGTACAGCATCCGTTTCGTTCGCTCCCACGCAATTGCATTTTCTGTAAGGGATACTGCAGCAACACTGTGTACATGGACATGATGACATTGATGGGTTATGTTGTTTGTTTGTATTGCGTGTGAGTGAATGTGGTGCTGAGTGGGGTGGGTAGCCACGAGCTTATGAACACACTCTTTTATGCTCGTTTGTATACTTTCGGTGTAACGTTGTTTATGCCGTTTATGCGTAATACGTACACACTTACACACACATAAACACACACATACACATACTCTCCTGGAACAAACTTCCTCTCTCAGTCCATCAGCAATCTACTTTTGTCTCCTTCAAGTCCGCTCTCAAAACTCACCTTTTCTCCTCTGCATAAAATCCTAACCTCACTCAACCCCCCTCTGCAGCCTGTCTCCGCTCGGAGGGGAATCACTTTGTTTTAATATATAATTGTATATGATGTGCTCTCTGTGGTTTTCCATTGGTTTTATTCTTGCTTTTATTGCTTTTATTCTTTCTCCCCATTTGTGGCCATGCGTGTGTGTGTGTGTGTGTGTGTGTGTGTGTGTGTGTGTGTGTGTGTGTGTGTGTGTGTGTGTGTGTGTGCGTGTGTGTGCGTGCGTGCGTGTGTGCGTGTGTGTCTTTTCGGCGCTTGGATTTGATTTTGTCGAGATTTTGCGCTATATAAATATTGTAATTATTATGTATGCATGTGCATACGTATGTATGTATGTATGTATGTATGTATGTATGTATGTATGTATACACTTAGATTTATGTATGTATGTATGTATGCATGTATACGCTCAGCTTAGATTTATGTATGTAAGTAGGTATGATGTATGTATGCATGTATACGCTCATATGTATGTAGGTATGTATGCATGTATACGCTCAGCGCTTAGATTTGATTTTATCAAGATTTTGCGCTATATAAATAAAATAGAGATAGATAGATGGTGTTATGGCCTGATGCCGAGAGCTAGGGTCAACTTTCTGAGTTCTGAGTTCTCTCACACTAGACACGTACACAGACACGCAAGCACACACACACACACACACACACACACACACCACACACACACACACACAACACACACACACGCATGCACGCACGCACGCACTCATACATGCATAGACACACGTACATGCACACAAATATACACACATACACACACAAAGACACACACATACATATACACTCTGTCTTTGTCTTTGTCTCTGTTTCTCTCTCTCACTCTCTATCACTCTCTGTCTCTCTCTTTCTATCTGTCTCTCTCTTTCTGTCTCTTTCTTTCTCTCTCTCTGTCTCTGTCTCTCTGTCTCTTTCTGTCTCTGTTTCTGTCTCTGTCTCTCTGTCTCCTTCTGTCTCTGTTTCAGTCTCTTTCTCTCTGTCTCTGTCTCTCTCTGTCTCTCTGTCTCTGTCTCTCTGTCTCTGTTTCTGTCTCTGTCTCTCTGTCTCTGTCTCTGTCTCTCTGTCTTTGTCTCTGTCTCTCTGTCTCTCTCTCTCTCTCTGTCTCTCTCTCTGGTTCTGTGTCTGTTTCTCTCTGTCTCTGTCCATCGGTCTCTCTGTGTGTCCATCACTCTCTCTCTCTCTCTCTCTCTCTGTCTGTCTGTCTGTCTCTCTCTGTCTGTCTCTCTGTCTGTCTGTCTGTCTCTCTCTCTCTCTGTCTTTCTCTCTCTCT
>JAPXFY010005325.1:5000-10000 GCA_030674185.1 Monoplex corrugatus | reverse complement strand
TGTCTATACAGGTGTTTGTCTTGTTGTGTCTGTACAGATGTCTGTCTTGTTTTGTCTGTACAGGTGTCTGTCTTGTGTTGTCTGTACATGTGTCTGTCTTGTTTTGTCTGTACAGATGTCTGTCTTTTTTTGACTGTACAGGTGTCTGTCTTGTTTTGTCTGTACAGGTGTCTGTCTTGTTTTGTCTGTACATGTGTCTGTCTTGTTTTGTCTGTACAGGTGTCTGTCTTGTTTTGTCTGTACAGGTGTCTGTCTTGTTTTGTCTGTACAGGTGTCTGTCTTGTTTTGTCTGTACAGATGTCTGTCTTGTTTTGTCTGTACAGGTGTCTGTCTTGTTTTGTCTGTACAGGTGTCTGTCTTGATTTGTCTGTACAGGTGTGTGTCTTGTTTTGTCTGTACAGGTGTCTGTCTTGTTTCGTTTATACAGGTGTCTGTCTTGTTATGTCTGTACAGGTGTCTATCTTGTTTTGTCTGTACAGGTGTCTGTCTTCTTATGTCTGTACAGACATCTGTCTTGTTTTGTATGTACATGTACAGGTGTATGTCTTGTTTTGTCTGTACAGGTGTCTGTCTTGTTTTGTCTGTACAGGTGTCTGTCTTGTTTTGTCTGTACAGGTGTCTGTCTTGTTTTGTCTGAATAATCATCTGTCTTGTTTTGTATGTACATACATCTGTCTTGTTTTGTCTGTACAGACATCTGTCTTGTTTTGTCTGTACAGGTGTGTCTTGTTTTGTCTGTACAGACATCTGTCTTGTTTTGTCTGTACAGGTGTGTCTTGTTTTGTCTGTACAGACGTCTGTTTTGTTTTGTCTGAATAATCATCTGTCTTGTTTTGTCTGTGCATGTGTCTGTCTTGTTTTGTCTGTACAAGTGTCTGTCTTGTTTTATCTGTACAGGTGTCTGTCTTGTTTTGTCTGTGCAGGTGTCTGTCTTGTTTTGTCTGTACATGTGTATGTCTTGTTTTGTCTGTACAGGTGTCTGTCTTGTTTTGTCTGTACAGGTGTCTGTCTTGTTTTGTCTGTACAGGTGTCTGTCTTGTTTTGTCTGTACAGGTGTCTGTCTTGTTTTGTCTGTACAGGTGTCTGTCTTGTTTTGTCTGTACATGTGTCTGTTTTGTTTTGTCTGTACAGGTGTCTGCCTTGTTTTCTCTGTACTGGTGTATGTCTTGTTTTGTCTGTACAGACGTCTGTCTTGTTTTGTCTGTACAGGTGTGTCTTGTTTTGTCTGTACAGACGTCTGTCTTGTTTTATCTGTACATATGTCTGTCTTGATTTGTCTGTACAGGTGTCTGCCTTGTTTTCTTTGTACTGGTGTGTGTCTTGTTTTGTCTGTACAGACATCTGTCTTGTTTTGTCTGTACAGGTGTGTCTTGTTTTGTCTGTACAGACGTCTGTCTTGTTTTCTCTGTACAGGTGCCTGTCTTGATTTGTCTGTACAGGTGTCTGTCTTGTTTTGTCTGTACATGTACAGGTGTATATCTTGTTTTGTCTGTACAGGTGTATATCTTGTTTTGTCTGTACAGGTGTCTGTCTTGTTTTGTCTGTACAGGTGTCTGTCTTGTTTTGTCTGGTGTTGTAGGCTGGGGGGGTTGGTGTTTGACTAGTATCCTGGACATGTGGTCAAACTGCTTGATTCGTCCTTGTCTTATTGTTGTTTAAAGTCCAGCCGACTGCACAGAACCATATCAGGGCCAAAACCACTTCAAAACATACAAAACTTCAACGAAAAAAAAAAAGAGAAAAGAATGTGAAGTACACATATTAATGTAATGGCACTGATAATCTCGGTGTTGACACGAACACACGCACGCACACACACACAGGCACACACACACACGCATACAGACAAAGAGAGAGACAGACAGAGACAGGCAGAGACAGAGAGACAGACAGAGACAGAGACAGACAGAGACAGACAGACAGACAGACAGAGACATAGACAGAGACATAGACAGAGACATTGACAGAGACATTGACAGAGACAGACAGACAGACAGACAGACAGACATAGACAGAGACATAGACAGAGACATTGACAGAGACAGACAAACAGACAGACAGACATACAGACACCAAATGGCAAAAATCGAATAAAATGGGAAATCTCAGATCGTGCCTTCAGTGTTTTTCACCTACGGGAAAAAAAACCAGGTCAGCCTTCCGCAGAAGACACTCACGCACTGGTTTGCTCCTTTTCTGCAGCTTTGAAATGTTATTCGATGATGACACGAAGAGCGTTGGGATGTGGGTGTGGGGATGAAACACAGTTGTGACCCGCTCTGACAAAAGGTACAATAAGTCTCAGTTTAGACATTTTTAGGTTTTGGTATCACTATAAAGTTTAGAATCTCAGCTTTCAAATGGTACTAAAGCTGAGTTTCAGGCTACAAAAACAAAGAAGTTATGGGCTTTAAAGATGAGAGGGGTCAAGTCAGCCATTTTGAGAAAAAAAAAAAAAAAACAGTGTTGAAGAGAATAGGCCTGTATGGTCAGAAACCCCTTAGCAACAAGCATTAAATCTCAACCAAATCAGCTGAACTTCCATACTTCCCTTGTTTACTTAATTGTCCATCCATCCAAAACAACAAAAAGAAAAATAAGTTTTAGAAAAGCGTACTTTAATCACCAAAATGTTACAGAACTTGTGAATATTTCAGCGGCCAGATAGTAGCACTTACCACACATTAAAACACCCAAAAATGATACTTATCGATTGAATTTGACTTTATTGTGTTAGGACATGGTGTGAAAGTGGTTATAGAGCATGAAAATGCAGAAAATTCAAAATCGACTTATTGTCCCTGTTCAGAGTTTTCAGCCCACAGCAGCAGAAGGCCTCGCCCGACTTATTGTACCTTTTGTCAGAGTGGGTCCCATATTATGGAAAGATGGATGGAGTGATGGTGGAAAGGAAAAGAAGATTTGACAGGGGGAGACAGAATAAAAAGGTCACCCCCTTAACCCCTTGACTCCCGCACTCGTCCACCAGTACCCTGCATCAGTTTATTCCTTTTTTCTCACACTGAAGGGAGCAGCAGGGAAGTTTCAGTCTTTTTCTCCTAATTTTTGTAACTGGTGTTTGTTTGTTTGTGATCTTACGCTTGACAAAGGCCAGTTGGCCGAAAATTTGTGCCTGTCTTGTCTGGATGTATTAAATACGCGTTCTGATTCTTTTTTCGTGTTTTTTTTTCTGGCTTCTGTACCCTGCATTGTCAACCATGCTAACAAAACAAAACTGTAACCTCTGACTACCTCACCTTCTTCATCAGCGTCCAGCAGGAAGCTGGTGGAGAGGGTGAGGGAGTCAACGAGTTAATTTGTTTGTAGTTGGTGAGAAGGGTGCGGGAGTCAAAAGGTTAAAATATGGTGTGTAACCCGTGGTCGACAAGGAAGATCATTAGGATTGTATTCAATTCACAAAAACAGTCCAAACGGCAAAAATCTATCGGAAATAGAGATCTGGTATCTTGCCTTCATCATTTCTTAACCTTACAGAAAGCAGGCCTGTTCAGAAGGTACATTACACATTGATCTGTTCATTTTCCTTCGCTTTGAAGTTTCATTCCATGAAGGCCCGTAAGGAATTGGGGGGGGGGGGGATTGTGGGGAGGGGAGGCGTTGAAAAATATTGTGGGAAGATGGATGGAGTGATAGTAGAGAGGACGTGAAGATTTGATAGAGGGAAGCAAAACAAAAAAATCACTGCCCAGAATCAGGCTTAATTCAATACACTGAACCAGAAAAACACGAAAATAGAATCAGAACGCGTATTTAATACGACAAGACAAGACAGGCGATATTTTTCGGCCAACTGGCCTTTGTCAAACGTGAACATAAGATCACAAACAAATACAAAAATTAGGAGAAAAAGGCTCCTCTTCTCCCACTGGACGAAGCAACAGGGAAGTTTCAGTCTTTTTCTCCTAATTTTGTATTTGGTGTTTGTTCACGATCTTACATTCACGCTTGACAAAGGCCAGTTGGCCGAAAATTTGCGCCTGTCTTGTCTTGTTGTATTAAATACGCGTTCTGATTCTATTTTCGCGTTTTTCAGGTTACTGTTTGCTTGAATGCAGGCAGCCGTACTCGTTTTGGATTTAATATCACTGGTTAATTTGAAGTCTAGCGCCTCATCACCAACAAAGGTCATTACCGCTGTATTCAGTTCAAGGAAACAAAACAGCCCAAATGACAAAAATCTGGTGAAATTAGAGACCAGAATTTGTATTCAATATTTTTTAACCTAGTGAGAGAGCCGACCCTTCACAGGGATACTCCACGTATCGATCTGTTCCGTTTCTCTGGCTTCACCATTTCCTTCCACGAGGATGGGGATAGGGTGGGGGGCAGGACAAGTGACGAATTTGGGTGAGGAAAAAGAAATAGGAGGGGGTGGTAGTGAAAAGGGCATAACGTTTTGGTTGAACAGGGAAGAGGGAGGAGGTAGAAAAACAATTACTGTCATGTTGGTTATTTGTGGAGTATTACGTTTCGCCAGTAACAAAGGTCTCTTACATTACCTTTCTACTTAGCAAGTGCGACCGCCCGCATTCAAGCAAACAGGAACCATAAGAAAGAAAAAAAAAGCAATACAAAACTCGAAAATAGAATCAGAACGCGTATTTAATACAACCAGACAAGACACGTGCAAATTTTCGGCCAACTGCCAACAGCAGCAGGGAAGTTTTAATCTTTTTCTCATAGTTTTTGTATCTGGTGTTTGTTTGTTTGTAATCTTACGCTTGACAAAGGCCATTGGTAGAATAAATGTGCTCCTGTCTTGTCTTGTTGTGTTAAATACATGTTCTTATTCTTCTTTCGTATTTTTTTTTCTGGTTCCTGCTGGCCTTTGTCAAGCAAAAACGTAAGATCACAAACGAACAAACACCAAATACAAAAATTAGGAAAAGAAGACTTAAACTTCCCAGTTGCTTCGTCCAGTGGGGAGAAAAGGACAGCACCATGTTTATCATTGTCATCGTCATCATCATCATCATCAT
>JAPXFY010005324.1:7500-15272 GCA_030674185.1 Monoplex corrugatus | reverse complement strand
AGGATGAAATCAAATAAAAGCAAACTAAAACATATGAAAACATACCAAAGACAGACACAATAGGAAGAAGAACGACAAGAAGACGAAACAAAGAAGAAAGGCGATCAGAGGAAAGAAAAAAGAAGATCAGAACAGGAAACAGAGAAAATGCAAGGCAACATGAACAAAACAAAAACAATGAGGACAACAAAAACGTCAGAGGAAACCAAAAAAGGGAAAAAAGAAAACAACAAAACAACAAAAGAAAATCAACACGAACAACAGCAGGAACGACAGCAACAACCAAATAATTGGCGAAAAAACAAATATTCGTCACCAGAAAGTCGAAACAAACAACAGCAGCAACAGAAACACAAAACAGAAAGAAGAAAGACAAGAGGAAACAAAGAAGAAAGACAAGAGGAAACAAAGAAGAAAGACGATGAGAGGAAAGAAACCAAAAAGATCAGAAGAGGAAACAGAGAAAATTCAAGGCAACATGAACAAAACAAAACAAATCAGGACAACAAAAACGTAAGAGGAGACCATAAAAAGATGACAATAAAACAAACACACAAAAGAAAATCAATACAAACAACACCAGGAACGACATGAACAACCAAATAATTGGAGAAAAAACAAATATTCGACAACAGAAAGTCGACGAAAACAACAGCAGCAAAAAAATACCACAAAACAGAAACAAGAAAGACAGGAACGAACGAAAAAGAAAGACAAGAAAAGGAAACAATGAAGACAGACGATAAGAGGAAAGGAACAAGAAAGATCAGAAGAGGAAACAGAGGCAACATGAAGAAAACAACAGACAAAAGAAACTCGATACGAAGAACAGCAGGAACGACAAGAAAAAACAGATAATTGAAGAAAAAACAAATATTCGTCGCCAGAAATTTGAACAAAAAAAACAGCAACAAAAACATAAAACAGAAAGGAGAAAGACGAGAGGAAACGAAGAGGAAAAACAAAAAGAGGAAACAAAGAAGAAAGACGAAAAGAGGAAAAGAAGAAGAAAGATCAGAAGAGGAAACAGAGAAAATACAAGGCAACATGAGCAAAACAAACAGAATGACGACAACAAAAACGTAACAGGAGACCAAAAAAGGAAAAAAAGAAAAATCAATACGAACAACAGCAGGAACGAGAAGAACAACTAAATAAGTGAGGAAAAAACAAATATTCGTCAACAGAAAGTCGAAAAAAAACAACAGCAGCAACAAAAACACAAAACACAAAGAAGAAAGACAAGAGGAAACGAAGAAAAAAGATAAGAAGAGGAAACAAGAAGAAAGACGATAAGACACAAACACAAAGTAGAAAGAAGAAAGACAAGAGCAAACGAAGAAAAAAGAGAGCAAGAGGAAACAAATAAGAAAGACGATAAGAGGAAATAATAATTGAATGAAAAACAAATATTCGTCGCCTGAACGTCGAATAAACCAACAGCAGCAACAAAAACACAAAACAGAAAGAAGAAAGACAAAAAGAGGAAACGAAGAAGAAAGACAAGAAGACCAAACAAAGAAGAAAGACAAAAAGAGGAAAAGAAGAAGAAAGATCAGAAGAGGAAACAGAGAAAATGCAAGGCAACATGAACAAAACAATAAGAATGACGACAACAAAAACGTAAGAGGAGACCTAAAAAAAAAAAAGAAAACAACAAACAAACAAAAGAAAATCAATACGAACAACAGCATGAACGACAAGGAAAAACAAACAATTGAAGAAAAAACAAACATTCGTCACCAGAAAGTCGAAAAAACAACAGCAGCATCAAAAACAAAACAGAAAGAAGAAAGACTATATGAATGTATGTGTATATGTCTGTGTGGCTATTCAGTCACATCGGTTGGTTACGCTCACTTAATCCTGGCAGCCCCAGGACATTAGGTACCAACCCACCAGGTCAGGATTGCTTCAGTTAGGGTCATGGAGCTATAACCAAAAGTTGAAAGTCTTGACGTTAAACTTGGCCTTAAGAAAAGGAAAAACGAAAAGTCGCTGCTTTTACGGATTGGAACTTGGAACGTCCGGACAATGCAGGAAGGTCTTGATAATATGGACCTGTCACACGGCCATATTCGGAAAACGGCTGTCATTGATAAGGAGCTATCACGTCTGAATCTTGACATAGTTACCCTGCAGGAGACTCGTATTGCGGGTAGCGGATCTCTCAGAGGAAAATTATACTTTTTTCTGGAGAGGCCTAAATGCCGACCATCACAGACTTTATGGTGTTGGTTTTACCATCCGAAATAGTTTAGTGCGGTCGATCAGTACCCCTACGGGAATTTCAGAGCAATTATGTCGCGCTGCCTCCAAACCACAAAGGGCAATGTTAACCTTGTCAGTGCGTATGCTCCTACACTTGGTGCCTCTCCAGATGTTAACGATTCTTTTTATGAGGCTCTAGCAGTCACTGTTAGGCTCATGAATATTGAAGAACCGCTTTTCATTCTTGGAGACTTCAACGCACGTGTCGGCAATCAGCGGAGTCATTGGCCCCGAGCCTTAGGCTATCATGGGATTGGCAAGATGAATGAAAATGGTCAGACTATTGGAGTTCTGTACCATCAATGATCTTGCAGTAACAAACACCTTCTTTGCCTTGAAGGATCAACACAAGGTATCGTGGTGTCATCCCAGGTCTAAGCATTGGCATCAGATTCATTTCGTTCTGGCACGAAGGATTGACCTTAACTGTGTCCGTGTTACGCGTAGCTTCCACAGCGCGGACTGTGACACGGATCATACTCTCGTTGTGAGTAAGTTGAGCGTCAAGTCTAAGCCAAAGCACCATTCTAAACCAGCTGCAAAACCAAAAATAAATGTCAACATGTGTAAAAATTCTTCCAAAAAAAACTTTAAAATGAAATACAAAACAAAAATGATTTTCAACTGCGTTAATCTGTGGATGAGAGCTGGCAGGCGATGGAAACTTTGTCAGCTAAGTCAACCTATGGTGAACTCAAAACAGCTCAAAAAGATTGGGTGCGTGAGTATGCCGACCACCTCTTGCCACTGTATGAAATATAAAAAAGAAAGCACTTTTAGCCGATGAGAAAAATCCAAGTCCAGAATCAAAGGAATATCTTCGCACAACCAAATCCATCTTGCAACACGAGGAAAGGAGGTGTGCGAATGAATATCGGATAAATCTTTGCAAAGAAAGTCAAGCAGCATCCGATCGTGAAGATACAAAAACAATGCACTCTCTAATGAAGATTGCTCTAGACCCAACCAATACCCAGTTGGCGAAACTGAAATCTGAGGATGGCGAACCGATAGAAGACCAGATTAAACAGCTAGAAAGATAGGTGGAACACTACTCCAAGCTTTATTCTCAAGACCTCCCTGAACATCCAGGTATAGAAGCGGTCTTGCCCTCTTTCGGCGTGTTTGCAGACGAAGAAGAGCTTTCTGAAGCAATAAGTGCCCTGACAAACGGGAAGGCGCC
Organism: Monoplex corrugatus; assembly: GCA_030674185.1. Lineage (NCBI taxonomy): Eukaryota > Metazoa > Mollusca > Gastropoda > Littorinimorpha > Ranellidae > Monoplex > Monoplex corrugatus. The sequence goes on along the minus strand of JAPXFY010005324.1, from coordinate 11,818 downwards.
AGGCGAAGATGGTATTTCTGCTGAAATTTTTAAGGAAAATGTTCTTTTCCCGCAGTTGCATGCATTACTGCTGCAATGCTGGCGACAACGTGAAATACCGCACAAAACACGGGACGCCAAAATTATTACCCTGTACAAAAATAAGGATGACAGCGGAGACTGTAATAATTACAGAGGGGTGTCTCTTCTTTCTGTGGCGGGTAAGATCTTCGCTAGGGTCCTGAAACGCCTGCAAAGATTGGCTGATCGCATCCTGCCAGAGACACAGTCTGGTTTTAGGGCTGGTCGATCAACGACTGATATGGTCTTTACACTGCGCCAGCTGCAGGAAAAATGCAGGGAACAAAGAAAACCACTGTTCGTCGCCTTTGTTGATCTAACAAATGCATTTGACACTGTGAGCCGGAAATCGCTCTTTAAGGTACTGGAAAAAATCGGTTGTCTACTGTTCTTTTGCAGTTAATCATTTCTTTTCACGAGGACATGAATGCGTGCATTCAACTCGATGGAAATACATCAGAGCAGTTCAAGGTGAGGAGCGGTGTTAAACAGGATTGTGTCCTGGCACCCCTCTCTTTGCCATTTATTTTGCTGCTCTCCTGAACCTTGCTTTTGATGGGAGCGAGGATGGAGTTTACCTCAAAAACAGGTTCGATGGATCTCTTTTCAATCTGAAAAGACTGAAGTCGAAACGACTGAGGACTGAAGTGTTGATCAGAGAGTTGCTTTTCGCTGATGGTGCTGCGATAGCGGCTCACAGTGAAATCGAGCTTCAAAGACTAGTCGATCGTTTAGCGGAAGCATGCGATCTCTTCGGGTTAACAATCAGCGTCATAAAAACTGAGGTAATTTGACAAGGGACAAACTCACCACCAGAGATAAAACTCGGTGGTGAATCTCTGAAAACAGTAGATAAGTTTGTTTACTTGGGATCCACCATAACATCGACCTTATCTTTGGATGAGGAATTGACAAGCAGAATAGGAAAGGCTATAGCCGCATTCAAGAAACTTATGAAAAGTGCATGGGAAAATGATAGGCTTTGGATAAAAACCAAGACTCTTAATTTACCAAACATGCGTCCTCTCAACACTCCTTTACAGGAGTGAGACGTGGATCTTGTATACTGGTCAGGACAGGAGGTTAAATAGTTTTCATATGAGATGTCTACGAAAACTTTTAGAAATTAAATGGCAAGATAGAGTCCCGGATACAGAAATGCTCAAAAGAGCTGGCATTCAGTCACTATATCCCATCCTGTGGTCTCGGCGTCTCAGGTGGCTTGGTCACTTTGCACTTATGGATAACTCCAGAATCCCCAAGCTGATACTGTATGGGGAACTGTCTGAGGGCACGCGTAACGTTGGACGACCCAAGCTTCGCTTCAAGGACCAGTGTAAAACGTCCATGATAGAATTTTCTATCAATGTTGCGAACTGGGATACGGTTGCCCAGGATCGAGTGGGGTGGAGAGCTGCTGTCTTCGCGGGAGCAAGGAGCTATGAAGAGGATAGAGTCGAGCGCGCTATAGAGGCTAGACAAAGACACAAATGCCCCACGGTGGATGTCTCCACAGTATACTACTACTGTAGTCGTTGTCAGAAACCGCGCCGATCGCGCATTGGTTGTTTTAGCCATGAGCGTTGCTGTGTTTTAAGATAACTAATTTTCCGCTGCCGACCGTCGCCATCGACGAAAAAGGCCACAGATGTCTGTGTGCGGGCATGTGGATTTATGCATACTTGCCAGCTTACTTTCTTGCTTACCTACTGCTTACCTACTTTCTTACTTACTTACTTTCTTACTTACTTACTTACTTATTTACTTACTTGCTTGCTTACACACTTACTTACCTATCTATGATTAAGAAAATATTGATTCACCTAGTTGCTAGATGGCTGAGCATTTGGGGCATTGACTAGGGGGGGGGGGGGGATCTGTCATGTAAGACGAGTTCATACAGAATAGTCAGTTGTGTTGTGATTCTGACCTCTGATTGATTTATTTACTTCATATATATATATTCCTTTTTTGAAGGTAAGATACACACATACACATGTCCTTTACATATAACCAAGATTATTCCAGTGGTAGGCTGATAAAATACCTGTATAAAATATAGACTAGGTAAAACATAGTCTAGGTAGGGCCTGAAGACCTGTTCAGCTCATGGTTTGATTGATTTGATTCAGTTTTACGTCAGCACCCACCTCAGGTGATATGGCCGACGGGATTAATCATCCCAGGAAAATGGGGGCAATAGGGGACTTATCTAATCCTATACTGACACCACCAGAACAACAATGATGCTAAGATGGGACAGTGAGAAGGCCAGATTTAATGTAGCGCACCCCGGGATTCGAACCCACAACCATTAGCATGTGAATCCGACGCTCAAACCAACTGAGCTACAAAGGCCCGCGCAAAAAAAAATGGGTTTATGTGCAGGCTTAAGAACCAAAGGGAGGGCAAAGGAAGGGAACTTAGGGGTGGGAGGACCAAGGGGAGGGAACTTGGGATAGAGAGAACGAAGGGGAGGGAACATGGGTAGGGAGAACCAATGGAAGAGTATTGGGGGGGGAGAGAACCAAAGAGGGGGGTACTTGGGGAGGGAGAACCAATGGAAGGGTACATGGGGAGGATGAACCAGTGGGACGGTACTTGGGGGTGGGTGGGAAACCAAGGGGAGGGAACTTGGGCAGGAAAAGCCAGTGGGAGGGAACTTGGGGCGGGACAACCAATGGGAGGGTAATTTGATGGGGGGGGGGAGAGAACCAATGGAGCGTAATTGAGGGGGGGGAGGTAGAACCAAAGGGAGGGAACTTGATGAGGGAAAACAATGGGAGGAAACTTGGTGGGAGAGAACCAAAGGGAGGGTACTTGCAGGGGGAGAATGAATGGGAGGGAACTTGTGGAGGAAGAACCAATGGGAAGGTACATGGGGAGGGAGAACCAAAGGGAGGGAATTTGGTGGAGGAACAAAGGGGAGGAAACTTGGGGTGGAAGAGTCAATGGGAGGGAACATGGGGGGAACTAAAGGGAGGGTACTTATGGAAGGAGAACCAATGGGAGTTACCTGGGGGGGGGGGAGAACCACTGGGAGGGTAACTGGGTGAAGGAGAACCAAGAAGAGGGAACTTGGGGGAAGAACGAAGGGGAGGGAACTTGACGGTGGGGGAACCAAGGAGATAGAACTTGGTGGGGCGAACCAAGGGGAGGGTACTTGGGGATGGAGAGCCAATGGGAGGGAACTTGCCGGGGGAGGGGGGCAGAGAACCAAAGGGAGGGTACCTGGGAAGGGAAACAGTCGGAGGAAATTTGGGGAGGGAGAACACATGGGAGAGAACTTGGGAAGAACTAATGGGAGGGAACTCAGGGAGAGAGAACCAATAAAATGGTACTGGGGGGGGGAGGGGGGCAGGACAACCAAGGGGAGGGAATTTGGAGAGGGAACCAATGGGAGGGAATTTAGGGAGGGAACCAATGGGAGGGAATTTGGGGAGGGAACCAATGGGAGGAAACTTGGGGGGTGGGAGAACCAATAGTGGGACATGGGGAGGGAGAACCAATAGTAGGGTACATGGGGAGGGAGACCAATGGGAGGGTACTTGTACTTGGGGGGAGAACGAAGGGGAGGAAACTTGGGGGTGGGAGAGCCAATGGGAGGGAACGTGGGGGGAGAACCAAGGGGAGGGTACTCGAGGGATAAAACCAATGGGAGGGTAATTGGGGGGGGGGGGGGGAACCAAGGAGAGAGAGCCAATGAGAGGGAACTTGGGGAGGGGGAAGAACTAAAGGGAGGGTACTTGGGGAGGGAAACAGTGAGAGGGAACTTGGGGAGGTAGAACCCATGGGAGAGAACTTGGGGGTGGAGAGAACTAATGGGAGAGAACTCACGGAGGAAGTACCAATGGAAGGTTACTTAGAGGGGGGCTGGAGAACCGATGGGAGTGTATGGGGGGGGGGAGAACCAGTGGGAGGGAATTTGGGGGGAGAATCAATGGAGGGAACTTATAGGGGGGAGGGGGGGTAGAGCCCAAGGGAAAGTACTTGGGGGAACTAATGGGAGTGAACTCGGAGAAAGAGAACGAATGAGAGGGTACTTGGGGATGGAAGAACCAAGGGGAGGAAACTTGGGGAGGGAGAACCCATGGGAGGTTACTTGGGGAGGGAACCAAGGGAAGGGAACTTGAGGGTGGGGGAACCAAGGGGAGGGAACTTGAGGGTGGGGAGTACCAGTGGGATAGAACATGGTGGGGGAACCAAGGGGAGGGTACTTAAAGGCGTGAGAACCAAGGGGAGAGTACTTGAGGGTGGG
>JAPXFY010005323.1:0-15277 GCA_030674185.1 Monoplex corrugatus | reverse complement strand
GGGCCTGTGGCGCCCTCCCCGTCTTGTGCTCGCGGCGGTCGTCTGCGCTCTGACCTACCCAAAAGCGTATCACCCCTCACGGGTCTGTTCTCGATCTGTGTCATTCGCCCCTGACGTCGTTGTAGCGCGAGAGGGTTTTCTCTCTCTCCCCTCCTCTCTCCCTCCTTTTTCCCCTTAAAAATTAAATAAATAATAAATGAATAAAAAAGCGTGAGAGCTAAAGGAAATCTGTCTTGTGTTTTTGTCCTTTTAAAAGAAGAAATTCCCTTAGTGTGAAGAAAAACAAAACAAAAAAAAAAAAAACAGACAAAAAAAAAACAAAAAGAAACAACAAATAAATGTAAACACTGAATTTCTTAGATTTTTTTCTAAACATCAATTAAAAGTTTTTTTTAGAGCTTCCAACGAGTTTCCCTATCGCAAAAGACAATAACATTGCTTTTGAAATTTAAACCCTTTTTTATATATTATATATATATATATATATATATATATATATATATTCATTATTTAAACAAAAAAACACAAAAAATTTTTTAAAATCCCAGAAAGGATTTTCAAGGGAGGCAAACTTTCACTAATGTTGTTTTCATGATCCAACAATTGCTTCCCTATTGAGTGGGTACTTTTTTTCTTATTAACCCAAAGGGTGATTTAGCACAATTAAGCATGATATCTGTCATGGGGGAGAAGGTGTCAAACGTTTACAAAATTTTCCCAAAAACCATTTTGCCAAAAAAATCAATGATCAATGAAAAATTGAAAAATAAAATGGCAAAAGGAAAGATTACCAAATTTTTTTTAACCCCGCACCCTGTCCACCAGCATTAAGCATCGCCGACTTGTAGAAAAGCAAAAATTAACCCTTTGATTCCCTCCCCCTGGTAGTGTGGGGGAATGAAAGGGTTAAGTTTCTGCATTTGGAAGATAAGGTGGGAAAATCAAAGAGTTAAGTTTTTGCAGTTGCAAACAGGGTGAGGAATCAAAGAGTTAAGATTTTGGTTGAGGATAGGGTGGGGGAAATAAAAAGGGTTAAGTTTTTGCTGTTGCAGAACAGGATGAAGGAATCAAAGGGTTAAGTTTTTGCGTTGCAGACGGGGTGAAGGAATCAAAGGGTTAATTTTTTGCAGTTGCAGAACGGGTGAAGGAATAAAAGGGTTAAGTGTTTGCAGTTGCAGGATGGGTGAGGAAATAAAAGGGTTAAGTTTTTGCATTTGGGAGGACGGGTGGGTAATTCAGGTTTTTTTTTGTTTTGTTTTGTTTTTTTTTTTTTTTTTTTGCGCGGTTTTGGTGCAGCGTTAAAGGGTTAACTAGCCCGCTTTCAGGAATTTTAACTAGTACCTTTTTTGTTTGTTTTTTTTTCTCCATTTGTATTCGTCAGGGGTTTTTGTTTTTTTTTGTTAAACTAAATCTCGGAGATCAGTCCCCAAGTGCGGCGCCCGTTTTTTTCCCCCTTCTGTTCATTTTTTTTTGCTGTGTACGCAAAATGTTCTTTGCACATTTGCAAAGAGAAACCCCTTGGCATCGTTTTTGGGGAACTTTAATGCTGAAGGGACGAGCTGCGGGAAAGAGAGAAAGAGGGAGAGAGGAGAGAGAGAGAGAGAGGGAGAGAGGGAGAGACAGAGGGGGGAGGGAGGCAAGAAAAGAGGAGAAGAGGAGGGAGAGGGGAGAGAGCAGAGAGAAGAGAGAAAAAGAGTGGGGGAAAGATGAGAAGGGGGAAGGGGAGAGTGAGAAAAGAGGAAAGAGAGGAGAGAGAGAGATGGGGGGAAAGAAAAGGGGAGAGAGGGAAAGAGAGAAAAGGGGGGAAAAGAGAGAGAGAGAAAGAGAGAAGAAAGACAGACAGACAGACAGACAGACAAGAGAGAGTTGTGATGTTTTTAATTGTTATGTTTTTTTTTTTCGTGTCTCTCTCTCTCTCTCTCTCTCTCTCTCTTTTTGTGTGGTGTGTGTGTGGTGTGTGTGTGTGTGTGTGTGTGTGTGTGTGTGTGTGTGTGTGTGTGTGGTGTGTGTTGTGGTGTGTTGTTTCGTTCGTTATTTCTTATAACGTCGTTCAAAATTGGTGTGGGGGGTGTGGTGTGTGTGTGTGGGTGTGTGTGTGTGTGTGTGTGGGGGTGTGGGTGTGGGGCGGGGGGGTGGGGGGGTGTGTGGGGTGCTGCTGTGTTGTGTCTGGGGGGGGGGGGGTGGGGTGGGTTTTGGGGAAAGGCCTTTAAGTGGGGGCCGCCCGTTTCTGGCCGTTTGAAAATTTCCCCCCCCACAAGGACTCTTTCTTTTTTTGCCGTTCTTCATCTATCTTCTCGTAAACCATACGAACACAAAATTATCTCCGCAATCCCCACGTAAACACGTGCATCGTCATCGTCATTCCTGATCTCTATCAATCATCTTTGCGCGTCGTCTTCGTCGTCGCTTCATCTCATGGCGTGTCTTTGCGTGCGTTTTCTTCATCGTCTTATTCATTTCATCGCTATTTTAATTTTTCTTCATCATCTTCAATTTTCGAAAGCGCGATGGATCCACCATTTGTCACCCCAACACACCATTTCCTTCTCTCCCCCTCTTCATTTCCCCTTCATCACCCCCAAAACCACCACCCCCATCTCATCCCATCTCTCCCCTCATCATCATCATGTCTCATACCTCGTTACACCCCCCTATCATCTCATTAAAACCCAAAATTTTTTTATCACTTTACTCCCTCGTCACCCCTCCTGACCCCCGCCATCCCATCACCATCCCATCATCTCACTCCCACCACTCCCCCCACTCTGAGGCATTTTGGTAGGTGTGAAATCAAGAGTTTTCCTTCAGAATGACACCATTTGGATTGTCTGAAAACAATGTTGGTACTAAAGGGAGATTTTTAGATTGCCTGACCATCTTGTTCTTCCTTCCTTTCTTTCCTTGTATGTCTCTTGTCGTTTTGGGGTCCCCTTGAAAAAGAGAAGGTTATTTCGTTCCCCCCACCTCTCTCTCTCCCTCCCCCCTTTTTCTCTGTTTCTCTCCCTCCCTCTCTGTCTGTCTATTTCTCTCTCTCTCTTTGTCTGTCTCTGTCTCTCTCTGTATCTCTTTCTCTCTGTCTTTCTCTGTCTGTCTGTCTGTCTCCCCGTCTGTCCCTGTTTCTCTTGTTTTCTGTCTCCATCTCTCTCTGTCTCTCACTGTCTCTCTCTGTCTCTGTTTCTCTCGGGTGTATGTTTCTCTTTTTCTCTCCCTCTGCGTGCTTGCGTGGGGGCGCATGTGTGGTGTGTGTGTGTGTGTGGGGTGTGTGTGTGTGTGGGTGTGTGTGGTGTGTCTGTGTGTCTGTGTGTGTTTGTGTGTGTTTTTGTGTGTGTGTGGTGTGTTTTTTTGGTGTGTGTGTGTGTATGTGTGTGTGTGTGTGTGTGTTTTGGTGTGTGTGTGTGTGTGTGTGTTGGGGTGTGTGTGTGTATGTGAGTGTGTGTGTGTGTGTTTGTAATGGTATGTTGTGTGTGTGTGTACGCGTATGTATGGATAGTTCAACATCCGAAAAAGAAAACAAACCAAACCAAAACCAAAACATTTTAATTTTTTGTTCGGTTTTCAGCCTGGTCTCACCCAATGGCCGGCGCCATATCTTCTTTGAGGACGACCCTCGACTCACACTGGTGTCGTGCAGATCTCACACCAAACAGGGCGGGGGCCCGAGCTCCAGAAGTCGTGCGCATTCCTGGCCACGCTGGAACGAGGCGTGCAGGATATGACGTCACCGCACCGGGCCCCGTTTCTCGCGCCCTTCCGACAGTGCTCGTGATGACGTCAGTTCACAGTCTCATTATGGACAGCTGTTCAGTGAGTTGGTTTTGGGGAGGAAAAGGGGGGGGGGGGGTTGGTGGTGGATTGGATGATCTTTCTCCCTTTCTCTTCCTCTTCATTTTTTTTTCCTCTGTCTTTCTGTCTCTGTCTCTCTCCTCTCCTTTTCTCTGTTTCCTTTCTGTCTGTCTCTCTTTCTCGTCCTTTCTCTCCTCTCTGTCTCTGGGTTCTCTGTGTGTGTGCTCTCTCTTTCTGGTCTCTCACTCTGTCTGTTGTCTCTCTTTCTTCTCTCTCTCTCTCTTTCTCTTTCCTTTTCTGTTTCTCTCTCTCTGTTTCTCCTCTGTGTCTCTCTCTGTCTGCCTGTCTCTCTTGTCTCCCCTCTCTCTTCCTATTATCTATCTATCTATCAAACTGTCTATCTATCTGTCTAACTATCTGTCTATTTTATCTTCTATCTATCCATCATTATCTAGCTATCTCTCTTATATAATTACCATCTATCTTTCTTTCTATCTATCTCCTCTCTTTTCTTCTCTTCTCTCTCTCTCTCTTCTCTCTCTCTCCTCTTCTGTCCCGTCTCCCTTTTCTCTCTTCTCTGTCTGTCTGTTGTCTCAGTCTGTCTGTCTGTCTCTCTCCCTCTCTCTCTCTTTCTTGTCTATCTATTTGTTTGTCTATCTATCTATCTATTATCTATCTATCTATATATCTATCTATCCATCCATCCATCTATCTATCATTTTACCCATCTATCTGTCTGTCGGTCTGGGCTATCTATCTATTATCTATCTATGTATCTTTGATCTGTCATTATCTATCTATCTCGCTTTCTCTTTCATGGGCTACCTCACTTTGTTTATTTTCAATGGCATGTGTAAAGGGTTGCTTTACAAATACATGTATAATATTTATACATATATTTTGCATTATATATATATATATTATATTATTTATATATATTATAATTTTTATATATATATTTTTATATATATGATCTGCTTTTAGAAATAGCGTCAACGACTGTTTCATATTTTGAAACGATCTGTATTCTTTTCCACACTCCGTGTTAATTAAAAGATAAAAATCTGATCACGAGCCTGTTATAAAATTTGTTGTTCTTCCAGGGGAAAATACTTTTGCTAATAAAACACATGCAAAACGATGAATTAGAGAGACAGCAAACTGTGTGGAGGAGAAAAACAAAATAGCATGTCCTCGTGTATTTTCTGAAAATTTGTGCGTCAAGAATCTCTTCTTACAAGACCTGATAATGTTATGACTTAAGTTAACGAAGGTAAATGAGGCACTTAACTTTCTAAATGAATGCGCATGACGGTAAGATGATGGACGACGACGACGCGACGACAACGAAAGCGTCAAAAACAAAAATGATGATAATAATAACAACTGCAACAACAATAACAAAAGAACAATTAATAAAAGCAATGATGATGAGATATGATGATGAATGCATGATGATGTGATGATGATGATGAGATGATGCAGAAATCACTGTTTTTTTTTTTTTAAATCATCATTATTATTATCGTTGCTGTTAAATTATAACAACATTTGTGTGGCTTACGAGGAACATGCTCTGTTAGTTTCGAGTAAAATGAAAGATATCATAGGATGACTGTTATGTTTTCCTGGGTTTTTAGCCCTTCAGATCTCTACTAATGAGACATGGTGTGACATGCACAGTTTAACAGGTATTGATGCCTCCTTGTTTTGATTCTTTAATTACGGTTGGATGAAAGATGATGAGACGACGACGAGATGATGATTGATGATGTGATGATGATATCGACGACCGGACGATTATTAAAATTTTTTAGTCGTCGTCGTAGTTTATAGCAGTAGTAGTAGTAGTAGTATCATCCGCAAGCTGAAAGCGAGAGGTGACAAGCAGCAGTCACTAGCCAACACACTGGAAAATAGAAAGCAAAATAAGGGTTGGAAGTAATAGCAAAAAAGACTGAAGTCATGGTAATCAGTAAAAAAAAAAAAAAAAAAAAAAAGAAATCCCCTCATTTCAAAATAACAAACAAATGGCACAACTTTGAGACAGGTTAATAAGTTTAAATATCTGGGAACGGTCATCTCACCGGAGGGGGATGCACATCAGAAATAGCAGCGGAATCGGCAGGCCAAAACAGCATTCAGAAGATGAAAATCTTAAACCCAAAAAATGCTACAATTAATCAGGGAAAAAGTTTTGAAGGGTTTTATAGAACCGATCAGTTATACGGTTGGGACAGTCAACAAGCAAAAGCAGAACAAGATTGAGGCAGCCGAGATGCGGTTTCTAAGAAGAAAAGTTGAGAGGGTTCCCTGGACAGCAAAGAAAACAAACGAGACAGTCTTGATGGAGGCAGACACAAGAAGATCTCGTAAGGAAGATTGGAAAAGACAAGCACATTTAGGCCATTTTTTAGGAAAGGGGATAAGGCACCTGGTCACAACCCGGAAAGCTGGAGGGAAAGAGAACACCAGGAAGACCCAGGAAAAACATTGGAGAACTTGCAGAGTGGCTGAAGACAGGAGGGTGAAAAGGGATAGATGTATGAAGGGCCATTATCGCTAACGCAAACAGCAGTGCACTTACTGCTGCTGTGCGCTGCTGATGATGGGCCGTTTTTTTTATGTTTTGGTGTCCTTTGTTATGTTAAATTTGTATTCAGGTATGTTTTTTAATCCCCTGTGTGATTGAATTGGACGGTGGATCAACGCCAAGGTATCTCCGTAGATTATGTGCGAGAAGGCATTATATGTTACTAATTTTCTTTTTTTCCTTTTCCGTTGAAGTTTTTGTAATGGGGATGTGTTTAATGGTTATAGCCTGATAGGGCTCTACACAGTCAGCTGGGCTTTAAACACAATAACTCAGTGGAAGGGTGTGTTTGGCGAAGTCCTTTTGTGCTGGGTGTCCCTCCCAGAACGTTCTTATTGCCGGATCGGCCGCACACCATTTGATAGTCTAGATTCTTTTTCCGGCAGCAGGGGGGGATCTCCTTATGGGTGACCTCATGGCGGTTTGGACACCTCCTTTTTAAACCGTGGGGGTTTTCGCAACTTGAATTCGAGCAGAGTAAACTGGGAGGTCGGGGGGAGTGTGCTGTGAGGCCAGAAGAGCGGGTGAGGTCAAAGCCCTGGACGGGGGAGAAGGGGTGGAAGAACAAAAAAAGGGGGAAAAAATCCCCAGTTTTAAAAGAATGTAACTGTTGGTTGTCTGTGGTTTTGTTTTAGAGGGCGTATATGACGGGACATGATCCCTTTCTTTGGAAAAACTGGGGGAAAGTCCCTCAGAGAGAGAGAAAGAGAGGGGGGCGGGGGGGGGGGGGTAGGGGAGGGCGAGAAGCAGAGGGGATGAGAGAGGAGGGGACAGAGCAGGACAGAGACGAGACAGGACAGGACAGACAGGGCAGGAAAAAAAGGGGCGAGGGGAGGAGAGGAAACCCCAAAACACACACCAGAAGAAAAGAGACCCCAGATAGAGAAAGGAGGAGAGAGAGAGGGGGGGGGGGAGGGGGGGGGAGGAAATCAAATCAAAAGGGGAAACTGATTCATTGTGGTTTACCATTGTCTTTCTTTAAAAAATTTTTAAAACCAAAAAAAATTTTGGGTTTTTTTGGGGTCAAAAAAGCCGTCATTTTCATAGGAGAGAGAGAGAGAGAGGGAGAGAGGGGAAGGAGAGAAAAGGGAGAGGGGGAAAGAGAAAGAGGGGAGAGGGGCCAGAGAGAGGGTGGGAGAAAAAGAGGAGAGAAGAAAAGAGGGGGAGAGAGAGGGAAAAGGGGAGAGAAGGAGAGCCCAGGGAGAGAGAGCCCCAGAGAGAGAGAGGAGAGCCCCAGGCGAGAGAAAAGAGAGAGGTTTTGTGAGAGGGGAGAGAAGGGCAGAGGGGAGGGAAAACAGAGAAAGGGGCAAAAGACCCAGGGGAGAGGGAAGGGCAGAAAAGAGGAGACAGAAAGGAAAAAGGGGAGAGAGAGGGCGGAGTGAGAAATCTGATTTTTTTTAATAGGGTTTTTATTTTTTTTGGGGTGTGGTGATGGGCATGTGTTTTGTGTGTATGTGCATGTGGTGTTTGTATGGGGCGGGCGTTTGTGTATTTGTGCCCGTGTAAGTGCGGGGGTGCGTTGGGGGGTTTTGGGTTTTTGTGTGTGCAGGTGTTTTTTTTGTGGTGCATGTGGGGTGTGTGTGCATGGGGTGTGTGTGGGTTGTGGGGGTGTGTGTGGGGGTGTGTGTGGTGTGTGTGTGTTTTTGTGGGGTCGTGGTGTATGTGTGTGTGTGTGTGGGGTGTGTGTTTTAGTGTGTTTTGGGTGTATTTTGTGTGGTTTTGTGAAAGGGGTGGGTGTGTGTGTGCGCGCGGGTTTCTGCCTTTTTTTTGTACAGAAACCTGGCAGGATCCACGCTGAATGCAACAACCAATTTTTTTCAAAATAAAAATTTAAAAAAAAAAAATAAATAGAAAATGAACCTTTTTAAAAAAATAGTTTGTTTAAATTTAAATTTTTTAATTTTTCAAAAATTTATTACTTGCTGGAATTTTTTCTAAACGAATATTTACCCGATTTTTTAAATTTTGGGCTAAAAAAATTTTTTTTAAATCAAAAATCTTTTTTGTTTGGCCCCAACATCTGTCTCGAGAGTTTTGGGAAAAAATTTTGTCACTTTGATTAATATGTTTTTAAAAGGGTTTAAAATTTTTATGGATGGCCAAAATCTGTCTCAAGAGTAGAAAAAAAGGTGTTATTTTTTATTTTCTTTTTCTTTTTTTTTTTTTTGAAAAAAAAATTAGAAACGAAAATTTTTTTCAGGAAGGGGAAAAATTGATTTAAAAAAAAGGGGAGGAAAAAAACCTCAACTCCCAAAGGGGGGGTTTTTCCGCTTAAAGGGGCCTTTTTCTGGCCCCTTTTAGTATTTTTCCTTTTTTTGGAAATTTTTGGGGGGAAGACACTTGGGAAATTGAAAAAAATTGAACGGGAAAATTTTTCGGGGGGAAAAAGAAGACAAACAGGGTAAATGGTGGTAGGGGCCCCAAAAAAATTTATAGCCCCGGGTTTTTCTTTGATTTTGGGAGGGGGAAAGAAAAAAAAAATTACCCCCCTTGTGCCCAAAATGGGGGAAAAAGGGGGGCCCTATAAAAGGTTAAAAGGAAATCTTTTTTTCAATAAAAAAATTTTAAAAATTTTTTTTAAATTTTTTTTCCTTATCACAGTGTTTTGGGTTTTCCCCTTCAAACCCCCCCCCCCCCCCCCCCCCCCCTTTTTAAAGCCCTTTTAAAAACCGGGGAGGCACCAAAAAAAACAAAAAAAAACCCCATAGGGGTTGCCAGGGGGTAACCCTCTTAATCCCAAAATAAACCCAAAACCGGAAAAAACCCCTTTCGGGAAATCGAAAACCCTTGGGGAAAATAAAGTTTTTTTAAAATTCGGTTTTCTGTTTTTTTTTTTGTTTTTTTTTTGGGGTTTTTTTTTTGGGTTTTTTTTTTTTTGTTTTTTCCCCCTTTTTCCCTTTTTTTTCCCTACGTTCTTTTTATTTTGTAAAAAACCGGGAATGATCCATTTTTTTGGAAAGCAATAAGCAATGGTAAGGTATCCGGGGTTAAAATTTCGAAATTTTTATTTTTTTTAAATTTTTATTTATTAGGGAAAATAGAAAAATCAAAATCTCCTTAAAAAGCCCCGAGCAGCAAAAACCCCCAAACCCCCCCCCCCCCCCCCCCAAAAGGGGAAGGAAAAGGGGAGAAAATAAAGAAATGGAAAATTTTAAAGAAAATTTTTAAAATAAAAAGGGGGAAAAAGTGGAGAAGGCGGGGGGGGGGGATTTTGGGAATTTTTAAGGGAAAAAGGGGATTAAGGGGACTTGGGAAACAAAATTGGTTGAGGGGACTGGGGGAATTTTTTTAAAGGGGAAAAAAAAAAGAGAGGCCGGGCCAATTTTGGGGTAGTTTTTTAAAAGGGCGAAAGTGGGTGGGGCAAGGGGGGGGGAAAAAAACTTTTTTTCCTTACAAATGGGGGGGGGGGGGGGGTGGTTTATTGATTTTAACCCATGGTTTCGTTTTTTTCCTTTAACGGGACCAAATTTCCAAAGGAAGGGTCTTTTTTTTTTTGAGAAGGGTGCACTTTTTTTTCCGGGGGAAAATTTTTTGGGAAAAGTCCCCAAACAAAACAAAACGGAAAATTTTAAGTTTTTAAAACCAAAAAAAAAAATTGGTTCCTTTTACAAATAGGGTTGCTGAAACCCCCCGGGAAAGGGGGGGGTTGGGGACTTGGGGGGAAAAAAAATTATCAGGATGAAGTTTCCCTGAAATCGAAAAAAAAAAATTTTTTAAAACCCCAGTTTTAAAGGACGGGGAAAACTTTTTTTTTTGGGGGGGGGTCCTTATAAAAAGGGAAAAAAAGTTTTAGGTTTTTTTTTTGCTAATTTTTCTTTTGGGTTTTTTTATTTTGTTTTGGGGGTCCCTCCCCTTTTTCCCTTTGCCCCTTTCCCACGGTTTTTGTTTTTTTGTGTTTGTGGGGTGGGGGGTTTTTTTTTTTTTTTTGGGGTTTTTGTTGTTTGTTTTTTGGGGGTTGTTTTGTTTTTTTGGTGTTTTTTGCTTATCTTGCTTTTTTCGTTCTTTCTTCTTTCCCCCCCAAAAATTTTTAAAATTATTTGGGGCCCAACCCCCCAACACAAAAACCCCACCCACCCCCCCAAAACCCCCCAAAAAAAAAAAATTCCCCAAAAAACCCCAGAAGAAAAAAAAAAAAACAAGAAAAAGGGGCGATGGAAAAAGGAGGAAAAAAAAAAAGAAAAAATTTAAAAAAGTAAACAAAAAATTGGTGAAATGAGCAAGGGGTTGTAAAAAAAAACAAAAATGAAGAAGAAAAAAAAATTTTTTCCGGGGTTGTCAACGAATAAAAAACCACGGGAAAAAATATGAATAATGGTTGCTTTTTGAAATTTTGGATTACTAAAAAGAAAATTTTAAACAGATGGGGAGGTACATTAAAGACTTTAGAGGATGACAGAAACGAAGAACACATTTTAAAAAAGAATTTAAAGGACCCCTATAATTTAAAAAATGAAGTTAGGGGGCAAACACTGAAAAAGATGAAAAACCCGGAAAAGCCCCCGGGCCCGAAAACATTTCTACAGAGATGTTTTAAGGGCCCCGGAGTAATTTGGTTTGAAAAAATTTAAAAGTCCTCCTAAATGAAATTTATGACTTTGGGTGAGGAGGGTGGGGGGGAAGGGTAGGGGCAACGAGAGGGTAGAAAATGGGGGGGAAAAACCATGGTCGCCAAAGCCATGTGCAGGGTCCTTTATGATGTTTATGGGTTTTTATTTTTTACATTCCTTTCATATTTTTAGTTTAAATTTTTATTTTTTATATATTTTTATAACTATATATATTTTAAAATATTGATTTATATAGATATATTTCATATATATTCCCCCACGCTTTTACTGTTTTTGCTTTTCTTTTTATAAACCCGTGGAAAAAACATTGGGATATTTTTTGCAAGAAGCTGGGGTCTAAATGCTTATCATAGTGCCGTCTCACTGCTCCCAATTTTAATTTAAAAAAAAGCTTTTGGGACGTCCCCGTCCTTCAACCAAGAAGACAAAACAAAAAAACCCAAAAAAAAAAACGAAAACCAAAACCCAAAAAAAACAAAAAAAACCCCCTCAATCTCTCAGCCCTCTTGGGTGCCAAAATTGGTCTGTGCTTCTGTCCCGTAGGGAAGGGGAAACCTGTCTGAAAGAATCTGCAGGCGGCGGCCGCCGGGTTCCCAGCTAGCTAATACGCCCCCCCCCACCCCCACCCCCTTGGGGGGGATGCCGGGGGCTCTTTCAGTTTTAAACCCAGTTTTCCCCCCTTTGGGAAAAATTTCTCTGCTACAAATTTCCCCCTTTTCTGTCACTTTTTGTTGCTTTCTTCCCCCTTTGCTCTCCCGTTTTTTCTTCCTTTTAAATTTTTCTGCCTTGCTGGTCCATTAAACCTGTATGTGTTCCTTATAAAGTCCTACGTACTTTCTCTTAGGGATTGTTTAATTGGGAACGTGTGTTTAAGGCTTTTTGACTATGAGGGTATGGAAAGAAAATTTTAAAGGGAATGGGGGGCCCCCCGTTTTTATACATGTTTTAGTGCCCCTGTTATGTCTTTAAAAATTTGTATTCAGGGGGTTTGGTTTTAAATCCCCTGGGGCAATGTTTTTTGCGGATTTTTGCGGGTAAAACGCCAGCGGCATTTTCCTTAGATTATGTGCCCCGAATGCATTGAATGTGAACTTAAATTTTCTTTTTTTTTTTTTGTTGTTGTTGTTGTTGTTGTTGTTTGTTCGGGTTTTAAAGTGATGTGTAATGTTTTGAACTGGTTAAAACCCCTTTTTGTATGGTCAACGCATTCGGCTTTTTAAAAATCGATAAAAAATAAAAAGCTAATATGCTTACAAAGCAAATGGAGACACAACGAGGACGGGGGGGACGAGGAAAAAAAAAAGGGTTTTCGCTATTTAAACGGACGCGAGGCGGAATAAGTTTTTGCCAATTTACAAAGGGGGGTTTTTTATTTACGCGGGTTGCATTCTCCCAAAAACCCAAATGCCAGGGGATTGGCTGATATTTCGGGTTTGGGTTTAGAGCATCTTGTTTTTTGATATGTATTTAACCATGACCTGAGGGGAAAAGAGAGGGGGCCCCCGTAGCCCCAGGTTTGGGTTGGGGCGTCGGGGGTCCACATGGGTAATGGTTTTGGGTTCGAATCTCGGGGGTGCCTACTTTTTTAAAAATGGCCTTCTTACGGGACATCTTAAAATTTATTGTTGTTCAGGTTTGGGGTCAGTATAGGATTAGATTAGTCACCCCTTTCCCCCCCTTTCCCTGGGATGGTTATCCCCGTCGGCCATATTACCTGTTTTAAAAAAAAAACCCCAAAACAAATTTAACAAAAGGAACGAGTCGCTTGATCGAAAGAGGCACGTTGAACTCTTTTTTTTACCGTCAATCTAGAAAAACTGCTAAGGGAAAAAGTGCAAAAAAAACAAAAAACAAAAAGATGCGGGATAGATGTAGTTGTCGGGGAAAAACCCGGGCACAAACAAAACGGGAAAGGTTTCGCTTCCAGACTTCCCCAGAGATAAGACAGAATATGTATACATTCAAAACTGATGCCACGCAGTGGTAGATATCGTTTTTTGGTTTTTGAAAACAAAATGCCTCCCCTTCCCCGGGGTTTAAAATCTATGGGATACCATATGCAAGATGTTGCCGTGTAATCGAAAATTTTTCAAACCCAAAATTTTACCCGGGTTTAGTTTGAGATGTTCCAAAAGTACCCAAAAGGGGTTCTTTCAAACAGAAGACAAAAAGTCGTCATCAAACACAATGGCGGGTCACACAACCCTCAAGGGGTTTTTGCGAATTTCCCGTTTATCCTTGGCCACCCTGTCTGTCTCTGTTCTGTCTCTGTCATTTGGCTGTTTCTCGCTGTCTCTGTCTCTCTTCCTCTGTTCCATCTGGGTTTTTCCTTTGTCTCTCTCTCTGTCTCTCTGTTTCTGTTTTGTGGCTTTTATGTGTGACTGGCCCTCTGGGGTCTTGTCTGGGTGTCTGTCTCTCTTTCCCCTTCTCTTTTCCCCTCTCGTTCTCTGTCTCTCTGTCGTCTTTTTTCTGTCTCTATTTTTTGTCTTTTCTTTTCTGTCTGTTGTACCGGCTGTCTTTTTTTTCTGTCTCTAAATTTTTGTTTTGTCTCTCTGTCTGTCTGGTTTTTCCCTTGTCTGTCTCTGTTTTCTTTCTCTCTTTCACTTTTCTTTTCTAAACCAATTTCCTAGCAAAGCTTGCCGAACGGGGAAAGGGGGAACACAAAAAAACGCTTTGTACCTCGCTCCCCTCCGAAAACCTCGCCTACTTGCGAGCAAAAAAAACGGGACCCCACTCAGGCATGCCCCCCCCCCCACCCAGCACCCTCCCCCCCCCAACCCAGCAGCCAGGACGCAGTTTTTGTTTGGCTTTTTCCGAAAATAATGAAATAGATTGAAAATATGGAAATCGCTGCAAAATAATTTCTTTTTTTTTGAATGTTAAACAACATTTGGGTTTTTAGAATTTTAAAAACAACCCCAGGAACTTTGGTCATTTTCCTTTCTACCTGAAAATTGGGGGCACCTTTTCGCCCCTACCTTGTACCAAAACCCCCGACTTTTTGAAAAAAATTTATGGAAATTTTATAGAAAAATTTCACCTCGTTGGAAAGGGGCTTGAAAAAATTACGTTTTAAATCTTTTCATCAAAACGATGTATAGCAAATATTACAGCAGGAACGGCTTGTTTTTGTGTGCCAAATCTTTTTATTTAGCTTTTCCCTTAAAGGGCTGTTTTTCCTAAATATTCCTCGGTTTGCCTCCTCCAGCAAAGGGCACAAAAAAATTTGTAAAAAGTAAAACCACGGGAGTTACTATAAACGTGGATCAGGCCCGTCAATTTTTTCTTACGCTACTTTTCCCCGAATTCCCCAGTGTGTCCCACCCGTGCGTCTGATGTTTTTGAAGAAATGAGTCCCGGAGCAGGAGGCAGATCAGCCAAAGCAAGGCTCAGGGGTCGTCATTTACAGCCAAACCCCCCGTGGGTGTGCATTTGTAAAAAAACGCCAGCATCTTCAAAGAATGACGTTATCTGCCTTTTAGCTTCCTTTTTTGGCTGTGCCTTTTCCCACTCCCAAAAAAAAACTGAGGTTGTATCAAAATCTGTGATGGCAATTTCCAAACAGTAAATGTTGGGGAAATTTCCTCTCCAAGGGCCCCGCCCGTAGTCATAAATATCCCCTATTCGCTGGTTTTTGTTGTTGTTTTTTTTTTTTTTTTTGTTTTTTGTTTTTTTTTGGGTCTTAGGGCTTTGAATTGATCTGAAAATTATAGGGCTCAGGTCTGGGCTGATTTGGTGGCAGAAACAAAAAAACCCGGGATCGGGGTTTTCTTCTCCAATGACCACAAAAAGGATGAAACAGTTGCCCCGTCTTGGGTGGAAGTCTCAACAATCAGGAAATCTGCATCCTTTTTTGGGTGTGAAGTGTTGGATGTCCATTTTGGGAGAAAGCATTCAAAAAAAACACAATGTTAAAACTTTGCTTGTTGCTGGGGTTTTCCGGGGGAAATTTTCCCCTTTTTTGGGTAAAAAACCTTGGGGGGCATTGAAATTGACTGTGTTCCCAAAAACCCCTCCTTTTTTTAAAAACTGTCCAAAACTTCTCTGGTAATGAAGGGGTCTCACCTTTATTCAAGTTGATAAAATTCCCCGCTGTGGGCGTGTTTTAAAATGTCAGATTCTTTCTGGGAGCGTCTGTTTGGCCCCGGGGATCCCCCTTTTGATAAAAAGTTTGTCTGTAATAAAAAGCTTTTGGGGACCCCTGGAGGTAAAAAACAAAAAAAAAGATATAGCTGAAAAATAGGGGATTTTAAAAAAAGCATCAACCAGAATGTGACCCCTGAAAGCCCTTGGGCCCTTGATTTTCCAGGGCAGAAAGTGTTTCCAAACAGTA
>JAPXFY010000532.1:0-54647 GCA_030674185.1 Monoplex corrugatus | reverse complement strand
AGTAATTAAATCTCTTTTATGACTTTATCTTCTTTTATCAGTCTTTTAAGGCATAATACAAATAAATAATATGATAGAGGGTCACCTTGTCTACAGCCTGTTTCTACAGAAAAATATGTGTCCATTAATGACAGCAGTCGACTTTTTTTTTTTTTTTATAGAATGTTTCCATTCATTGACATATACTTTTCTACAAGCGACACGCTTTCAAAGCTGTGAGCAAAAATGGCTATTCTAAAGAATCAAAGGCCTTTACGAAGTCCAGACAAAGTAATAGTCCAGTAATTGTTGATATTCAAGCAGCTAATTAAGTCGTATATTAATTCAGTATGGTCTCCAAGGTATCTGCTTGTAACAAAGCCTGTTTGATCTTCACAAATTAACTTCGGAATGATTAGTTTAATTCTATTTGCAAAGCACGCATCTCCATTATTATATAATACATTCAACAGTGTGATAGGACTCCAAGTTTTTATGTATTCTCTTTGTTTGCCAGGATTTGGAATGCAGGTTACAAGTCCTTTCTTTGGTTTGCTGAAAGTTCTTCTTCTGTAAATGACTGATTTAAAGCGCATACAACAAACGGCCAAGCTTTTGAGGAAAAAAAAAGTAAAATTTTGCCCAAATCCATCGGGTTACTGAACTCTATTTTTTTCTTGCAAATCACGTTTCTTCCGAATCTATTTCCTTTCTAAGGAGTTCCTCTCATCTTTTGATAATTTTGGACATTCGTTAATCGTTTACCCACTTGACTACTATCGTCAACATGTCGTCAGGTCTTTGTTCAGGGTGTACTTGGCTATGGTACGGTATGGGATAGGTTCTGAGATAGGGTGTGGACCAAACTTCCACAAAGGTTGCAAGATTGACAGGGTGTTGGACAGTGGATGTAGTTCTTGGACAGTCACCTAAACAGACAGAGAAATGCTAAACCATTGACCACACATCTGATCTTTGTTTTTTAGTCAGATGTGGCCGGAGTTTAGATCATCTATTGTCTCCTTATTGACAAGATTTCTGAAGTCAAACACACGGTCGTATTGTTTCTATCAGGCAAATGCTTCTCTGTGTTCTCCTTGAGTAGTCTCATGTCTTCACTATTCTTATTTTCTACGTGTCGTCACTCATCCCACTTAAGACCTCAATGGGGCACCTCAATGACAGAAAGATGTAGCTCAGTGGGCACTATGCCATATCTCAAAAGCTTTCTATTGTTCGGATTTCGCTATAAACTGCACAAAAAAAACAGTGGGACGGATGATGGTAAGGCTTGGTACCATAAAGTGCCGCTCACCCGAAGAAAAGTTACGTGTAGATTAGAGCCTCTCCTTTTCAGGTTTAGTGATTGCCACAGGACCTGTGTTTGGCTTGCCAGGTAGGAGGCCCTCGTATACGACTTTCTAAAGATTGTGCCTGTAACAACACCTTTTCGTGATATCTTTCGTTCCCTGTGTGGATATACCCGGGGGGGGGGGGGGGGGGGGAGTCTGGAGTGCTAGAAATTTCCTCTTTCTGTCACTGTCATTGCTAACAAACCCCACATCCGCTGTCCCCACCTCTATACCCCCACTTAAATGTGTTGTTTCATTTGTTTTCTTCGCATCAGTTAGAGACGTTAAACGAAAGGTGAACGCCCTCATTTAAGCAAATAGGAACCAGAAAAACACAAAAAGATAGAATCAGAACGCGTATTTAACATAACTAAACAAGCGCACATTTTCAGCCAAAATGGCCTTTGTCCAACATACACAAAAGACAACAAAGAAACACAAAGTTACAGGAGTTGTGGGGGGGTGGGGGGGGGGGGGCAGTTTCGTTGAGCAGGAAAAATGACATATGAAATTATAGTTATTGCGAGTTGTGGGAACTGAAGCAGGGAAGACAAATGCGAGTTCTTGAGGGAAGTGAGACGAATTCTACAACACAAAGGTAGGAGGCATATTTTTGTTGTTTCGTCCTAAGGAGGATTTAAGGCTGACATACAGGAAATCAGCAGACTATTGTTCTCTTACAGAGTGTCGTTTGTGTTTGTGGCAAGGTGTATTTTTTCAGCCAGTGCACGGAATGCCTAAGATTTGACCTCAGTTCTTATGTTGATTACCTGAAGAATGTCTGCTCTTAGGCAGACTGAACAAAATCCAAGATTACTATCCCACGAAAAAAAATGCTGGACAAGTTTCACCCAGTGACAGCTGTTTAGGAATAGAATCGCAGCATTTGCCAAAGAATTACGACTGATCAGTCAGTAGCTATATTATTAACAATGGGATAATTTACTAGAATATTAGCGATCAGTATGGAAAAGAAGCTAAAGGGCTGTTTTCCTCACAAAGACGAATGTTACAAAATACCATCGACGAAGTATCACCAGATCTTGCTCTCTCTCTCTCTCTCTCTCTCTCTCTTCTCTCTCTCTCTCTCTCTCTCTCTCTTCTCTCTCTCTCTCTCTTTCTCTCTCTCACTGTGAAATACCGATGTACAGGTTCGTGCTAGTATACCGTTGTGGTCGAGTTGTGAAATGATTATCGCTGATTCATTTGTGCAGCTATAATTTTGATGGTCCTTAAACAGTTTCTAACAATCGCTTTGTTGTAAAGTGACAGCCTTCTACTCGCCCCGCTCTCCCCTCCTCCATCTGTCTTTCCTGAATGAAAGTATAGCCTCATTTCCCGAGAATATAGGTAGGAGAACAATTATTACTTATTTTTCTTTTTTTTCCTGTTTAAGTATTGTGTATGTTGTGAAATGGTGATAGCCCTGATATGGCTCTACGCAGTCTGCTGGGCTTTAAACAAAAATAGCAATAACAATAACAATAGTTCTGTTGACAAAATACCAATCTTTGGGGAGGGGCTCAGGGGATGGTCGTGGGAGGAGGAAAGGTTCTGGAAGGCAGACATTGTTTGCAGTTTGATTTTTTATAGATGCGACATTTGGTATCTTTTTCTGTTTACAGGTCAAATTAAAAACAACTGATGATGGGGACAAGGCCCTGAACTGAGGTAAGTATTGTGGATAATTTGTGTGCAGTGCTTTTTCTATGTGTGTGTGGATGTGTGTGTGTGTGTGTGTGTCGAGAGGGTGCAGTTTGAATGTGTTTGTGGATGCACATGCATAAGTGTTAAGTGTTCTGATTCTTTTTTTTTTTTTTATATCTGCCTTAGCTTGTTTTTAACCCAGACATCCCCACCCCCACACCCCCCTACGGGTATGATGGGGGCTCTTTCAGTATGAATAGTATCCTCACCTTGTGGAAATTCTGTGCTAGAAATTTCCTCTTTTCTGTCATTCCTTTTGTTTCTGCCTTGTTCCTTTGCTTTCTGTCATTTCTACCTATCATTTTCTGCCTTGCTGGTCCATTCACCTGTATGTGTTTGATAAAGTCTTATGACTTTCTCTTTGGATTGATGATTAGGTCCCTGTACATGTATTAAGTGCATTTTTGGATCTAAGGAAATGAGATATGTGAAAGCAATTTTTTGTAATTTAGGCCTGTTTTTATATGTGTTTTAAGTTCATAGTTACGTTTAAATTTGTATTAAGGTATGTGTTTTAAATCTCCTGTGTGATGAATTGGAAGGAGTTGTCAACTCCAGGGGCATTGCCTTAGATTATGTGCACAAATGTATTGACATGTGCACTTAATTTTTTTTCTCATTTTTCCTGTTGTAGTATTGTGTATGTTTTGAAACGGTTACAGCCCTGATATGGCTCTGCGCAGTCGGCTGGGCTTTACACAAATATAACAATAACAAAAATATCAATCCAACATCTTAAAATCCTCCTACCAGAAAGCTCTGAATATTCTTCGAGTCGTAGCTTATACAGACTGGGGTGCTGACAGTTAAACACTAGTTTACCTATCTAGAGCTTTAATTCACTCTGAACTGGACTATAGTTGCGTAGTAAATGGCTCTGCCAGACCCTCCTACCTAAAACTACTGGATCCCATTCACCATCAAAGACTGCACCTTTTGTTTCAGTGTACGCTTGTATTCAGAACATCTCCTGTCTGCTGTTTATACGCTGAGGTAGGGGAGTCCCCCCCCCCCCCTTGACTAACTGCAGAAGGAAATTTACCTTAAATTTTGAAACTGTTCTCAGAACCCGAAAACCCAGCCTATGACTGTGTCTTCAGCCCCAGATTTCAAAGCGAATCGATATCCGTCGTCATATCGAAAAGGCAGATATAGATTTAACAGTTGTTTCTGACTTCTCCAAATTTCCAGACAGCCCACCATGGACCTTGAAAACACTGAAGGTCTGTTTTGATCTTGTTTCCTTCTGTAAAGACTGTACCAGATCACTGGCATACAAGTCTTTTTTTTTGCAGCATTGTGTCAGAAATTTTGTCATCCCACAGAATCTTCATGGATTGATCAAAGTCTGATGAAGGTGTTGCCGCCTCTGCCTTCTGTTCCCCTGTTCTTAAGCGTTCATTTTTGAAACTTATTCCGTCTGACATTCTGTTTATACCGCAGAACTGACTGCTCTGGTTTTGGCACTAAAACTAGTGTCCAAATTTAAAGATTTTCTCATTTTTTATGACTCACTTTCTGCTTTGCAGGCTATTCCTGGCCAAAACATTAGTCAACCTGAGCATCTGAAGTTCGATAAATTGTTTTCTAGCCTTAAAAGTGAAGGTTACCAGATTGTTTTTGCCTGGATTTCTGGCCATGTTGGTACTGGAGGCAATGAAAAGGCCGACTGGCTGGCCAAGAACGCCACAAGGAAACAGATGTCTATGTCCTCGATTCCGTATGCACTTATGCAGATGTTTTGCATCTTCATTTTGCTTGCTTGCAAGAAAGAATGATTTGTCCATTCGTCGTTTTTCTTTCTAAGTAGTTCACACTCATGACAACAGTTTGAAACGCAGTTCATCTGATCTATTAAAGCAATAATCTGCTTGCTACTGCTCCAGCATGTTCATGTTTGACTTACACCATGTCAAAAGTTTGGCTTCGTTTAATTTTCTTCGTTTCTCCACCAGAACGTTGAACGTGTACACAAACGGATTCAGAGCAGAGTTTAAGGGCAGTACAAAGACGGCCAGTGCCACATTTGCCTCACCAGGGATGGGAACACCAGCCAGTGCTAACATCCCACACAGTCCAATAGGAAACCAGCACATGAAATCTGTCACAGCTACAGTGATCAGTCTTCGAGCTATGGTCATATCCTGTGAGGCTTTGGTCGTGCTGGATATCAAAGTATTCTTCTGTACTGACCAATAGATAAAAGCTTGGCCAGCTGAGATTAACAAAAACAGGATAAAGTTGAAGACAATCATCACATTGAAGGAGTAAACTCGTCCTTTAAAGTCCTTTTTGGTGACTGGTAGGGGAATACACATTCCAGTCTGGCGGTAAAACTCCCAGTGGGATGTCACCGGAAGTAGTGGTATTAATGCTAGGAGCAAACCAACAGTCCAGGAAACAAGACAAGCAACAGCTGAAGAAGATTTTTGAATCGAAAGTTGCTGAATGGAAAGTGGAGCACAACAAAACGATCCAGCGTGATAAGCCAGATTGTTAAAGCTGATACTTCACTGGAAACAGAGAAAGAAAGCCAGATATCTGACAGGCCACGCTGCTTTTCCATTCGTCCTCATTGTAGAGATATCTGCCTCGGTATACTTGATCAGCCACTCCAATGATGGTAACGTAGACGCCCATGATAAGGTCAGCTATAGACAGATTAGTGACAAACACATTGAAGCCACTGAGTGAAGTCTTGAGTACACATAAACGAATGACACAACAGAACACGTTGCCGGTCACAGACATGCAGCTGATCAGCCACAGAAACCCACGATATGTCCCGGTCTGTAATAAGTCCTCACATGACGATATTTCATCTTTAGGAGCATTACAAAAACTCTGTTCAAAATGATCTGGGAGTATGTCACTGCAGCACAGTTTATAGTTCTGTGCAGAAATTATACGTAGATTTGGAAGATTTCTGAATATATCAGGTGGGAAGTTTTTTACAGGACTGTCCTCCATATGTAGTGTGGTTAGGTAAGGTGTATACTGAAAACCATTGGTATCAATTGTGTGAATTGTGGTAAATGAGAGATCAAGATTACTTATAGATAAGAAAGAGGATAATACCTGACTGTTAAACACTGTCAGTGTGGTGTTTGATAGATCAAGAGTCTTGAGTGCACTCTGCTGTGTGACAGTTGTTGGCCCACTGTGGAGCAAGCTCAAAGGGTTGCTAGCCAGGGTCAACAATCGCAGATTTTGTGAGCCAACAAATACAGACATGTTGATATGTGTCAGCTTGTTATCAGAGAGGTCCAAAAACTTCAAGTTGGGCAATTTGATATCAGACAAAAAGATCAAGGAACACTGGACAAGACGTAAATGAACAAGATATGTGTTGTTACTTAAATCCGAAGGAGACAACCCCGAACCCTTGGCGTCCAAGTAACGGAGATCAGGATAGAGGGAAGCAGAGAAAGAAAGATGACACAAAAAAGCATGACCATGACACATACAGACTTCAGGGCAGATCAAACCACAAAACAGTTCATCATCATGTAGTGGACAGTGGGGCCAGCCATCACACAGGTAATCACCATGCACACATATACTGGAAGATTGACATCTAAAGAATCCAGGACATATCATTTTATCATTGCAGCCTTCTTCATCCCCATGATCAACACAGTCATACATTCCATTGCATCGTGTGTAGACAGGCAGACAGTTGTTGATATCACCAGGGCAACGATAATGGGTGTCAGGACAGGGCTCATCTGGCTTCAGTTTTGTAATGATAAATGCAGATATACCGTCAAAATTAATGATGACTGGAGAAGGAATAGCGCGGAAGATTTTTTTTATGCTTGGTGTATTTGTCACCACAGTTTGTTTCATCTGAATTATCTAAACAATCAGATATTTTATTACATGTCATTTTGTAAGCTATACACTGACCGTTAGTACACATGAAAGCGTCACATGGAGGATGTTTACAAAATAACTCATCAGTGTTATCATGGCAGTCCTGTTTGAAGTCACACAACAGAGAGTAAACGATTTTAGTGTCGTCATTATCACATGTAAACAAAGTAACAGGAAGAGCAAGTCCATAAATGGAATTAGAACTGCTGTCTTTGTACCACACGTTAGAGAAACTACAAGGAATTATGTGTTCTTGATCACACACATTCTGTGGACTACACATCAAAAAGATTTGTGTTATGTGACCATTTTGACATTGGATCAAATTTTCTTTGAAAGGGGAAAGGGTTGTGTTTAGCAGTTGTATTGATACTGACCGGGATTGTATTTTCCTGTTCTCTTTCTTGGTGAATTCGCACACTGCGTTTAGATGTGTGTCTAATTTTCTCCACATAGATCCATCAGTAGTAAATTGCCCACAGTAGTGAAACCATGTCATGATATAAACTGG
Organism: Monoplex corrugatus; assembly: GCA_030674185.1. Taxonomy (NCBI): domain Eukaryota; kingdom Metazoa; phylum Mollusca; class Gastropoda; order Littorinimorpha; family Ranellidae; genus Monoplex; species Monoplex corrugatus. The sequence goes on along the minus strand of JAPXFY010000532.1, from coordinate 47,222 downwards.
CACGTTCTTTCTTTTCTGATGATACAAGCATACTTTATCTTCTGCAAAGAATACTTTCACATCAATGTGGAGTGTAGGCGTATTATACAGCACCGTCTTGTCGTCCGTTGTCAAAATGTCTCTGTATATGTTAGGCAGGGAATGGTCCCCATAATATACACCAATAATTGTTATGGTAAAATTATTTATGCATGAACTTGTAATTAAATCAATCAGTTGCTTTACGTCATAGTCACGTTTTGGTGCTGCTAAGCTGCCACCAAGGAAGTTACAAAAGTTCTTTGCTTTTTTGAAAGGATTTTGTTCATCACTGTCAAATCTGTGTAGAGTGTCACTGTTGACAAACTTGTAGCACGTGTAGCGTGTAACCACCCAACCCTGACAAGCAGGACCGTTGTGGTGACAGTGATCAGCTTCAGCCTGTCCGTCTTCACACTCTGGCCTCAGCTTACATGACCAACACAAGAAATATGTATTTATTAGATGATAATACAATTGAGTTATGCCATCAGTATTTAGCACATTACATTATAGCTCATAATGTAATCAGTATATGACAGCTTGGCTGTCTTGTATATTATCATTGTTCTTGTCAGCCTGAGGTGAAAAGTTATGAAAAACAATGCAGGTACACATGATAACAAAACAATGGATGCCGCTATTGTTTTGCAAAATGTTTTCTCCGTAACCAAATGCAGAACAATGAAACACGTAACTGAGATGACATGAGACTATTCTACTCTGATAAGATGGAAATGAGGCTTAGTACCAAGAAAATTAAATGTTATGAAGCATATCTTAACAGGAAAGATGTGTTTGTACAAAATGAAACTAGTACTAGTAGTGTGTGCAGTACTACTAGTACTAGTAGGCATTGTGAAGTCCTGGAGAACCATTGATCTTTGCGCATTTGGGTGATGGTTCTCATATCACTGAAACAGTATATACGGTGGTGGAATTGTATTATGTGGGAAAGACTATCAAGGAGTATCGTCTTTGGCAGTGATCACAATTGAAGTCTGTAGATGTTTGGTTTGCTTGAAGTTGGCTTTTCTTGATTCTGGTTTTCTTCTGCGAGGCGCCATCATCTCTCCTTGAGGCTGCTTAGTCTGCTGTGAACTGTCTGCCTTTCAGGAACTCTTGCCTAAAGGTTAAGATTTGATTCCTGGGTCTTGGTGTAGATGTCCAACACATTCAGATCGCTCTTGCAGATGTCTTAGAAGTACAGCTGTGGGAGACTGGTTTTTACCACACCCACTTTGTGTGTCAGCCTTTTCAAAGCGTTGAAAGTGTTTCTGACACGCTTGCCCAGCTCAGCGCCCAGGGAGAGATTGTCAGTAATCATGCAGCTTAGGTAAACTCCTGAATGACCTGCAACAAAAAAGGTCAAACACAGACAAAAACAGATATGATCCTGACAGAACTGGATGAATTGTTTGCTGTGTTTATGATGTGGTTTAACTGTTTCAATTGATGTCATGTTTTTAGTGACAGAGAAGACGTGGTCATAAAAGGCGTTAGCAGTCAGTTGTTGTGGAATGTCTGTATATTTCGAAGATGATCCCCTAGTAAACACGTTTAGAACTCACCAGATTGTTGATGTGTCACTTTGGTTTTTAATCAGTTTGCTGGGGTAAACTTTCTTTGGGTCTCTGGAATTCGGTTTAGACATACAGACATTTCTAATTGTTTCAGGTGTATTTGTATAGATGTGATCAGGCAGTGTTTTGAAGTCGATGTTATTTTAGTTGATTCTGTTATAAGCTGGGAAAGTCCAAAGAGACTCAAAATCAAGTGCCAGGCGTTTTGTGGTTCCAAAAGGTTTATATTGAAGTCACCTAGGAGGTTAAGATCACAGTTTTGATTGTATTTGTTGCACGTTCAAGCAGCGTAACAAAGGAGTCATACCATTCATAATTCACAACTGGAGTTCTGTATAAATAACAGACAAAGAGAGAGGGAGCATGGCTTAATTTCTAACCATATGCATTCTATTGAAATGTTCTTTTAGATTTCAGCATCGTTGCGTGATGCTTTCAGTACAGTTACGTATGTACACAGCAGTGCCGGTTTGTCCTAGACTTTAAGGATCTGTTCTTATTATGCTATAATACATAAATTACATAGTCTGCAATGTTGACAAAACATTAGAACTGCTGTAATGAAATCATAATTCAGTAAAAAACAGGTAAGTTGTAAACTTAGTTTGGATTATGAAGAAAGTTAACAACATCAAGTGCTTTGTTGCTTAATGAACAAACACGTAGATGACCTATTTGTAGCATATTCATCCCTGAAGAAACGTCACAATGGAAACGAAAAGGCACAGAAAGAAAGAGAGAGACACAGAGAGAGGAAGAGGGAGAGAATGAAAGAGAGAGTGAGAGACCGACAGACAGACAAACGACAGACAGAAATATATATAGAGGGAACAAAAGGGAGAGAGAAATGAGAGATATGGTTGCTCAGAATTTTTTATCTGATAGAATTATATTGTATCTGCTTTTTCCAAAGCGAGTTGTGCTTTCAGTGCCTGTAGTAAGCGTGCTTCCTTCTGTTGTTGTCGCTTGTTGTGGACTCCACCCCACCAATAAAACACTGGGTACAGTGCAGAGTGGAGGGGTAACACCAAGACAGCCATGACCACGTTGACTTGGTGTGACACATCAACACCAGCTGTGGTCATCAACCTGGTGATGGAGACTAAGGTCCTGCAAAACACAGTTGTCACAGCAACGTTTGCAAGAAGGTGTTGTGAGGATAACACAGACTTCTTTGTAGAATCTGCTGTGATGCTATACTTGGGTTTTGCTCTGTGGATGATAATCTGAACAACACTTGTCATCAGGCAAGTAATAAGATCAAATGACATGAGAAATTGAAGAAGATCAGAGTCTTGTCTCGAGTAATTTTGATCAAAGAACACCAAATGACATAATCCAGACTGACCATAATATCCCAACTCAGAAAACCCAGGAATAAGAGGAAGTGATGCCAACAGCAATGCAAACAACCATGTCACTCCACTAACTACAGCTGCTGATCTTCTGTTCAACTTCAAAGTGCTAAAAGGCAGACAGAGGACAATGACGTGATCTAACATCATGAACCAGATGATGAGAATGGACACCTCATCAGATATAAGCGATGCAAAGCCGGCCGTCTTGCAGACCACACTGTTTCTCCATGTGTTTTCATGAAGGAGAAACTTTCCACGAAACACTTCATTAGCTACGGTAATGATGCTGGTGTAGAGTCCCATACACACGTTGGCACACTGTAAGCTGGCGAGACATGTGCTGAAGCTGCCTTCCACTAAGTTATTCTTTGCAGTACACTGACTGATGAAACATAAACTGTTCCCAAACACGGTTAACACACTATAACAACAAAACACAAGTCTGTACAATCCTGAATACAGCATGTGGTCACATGAAGATAACACAAGTGGTGGTGCAACACACATGATTGTATTTGAATGTTTATAAGTTAGTATCTGGCAGCATAATCTATAGTTAGAAGAAAAAACGGCAGATAACACATTCAGTCCCAAGAAGAGATCAAAAGGGAATTTACTGATTACATTTCCCGCAGATCCAGTTCAGTTAGTTGTGTTGTTTTCTGAAAGCCCCCTGGTCCTATAATTTGTATGGATGAGAAAGATATGTTTAGAGACTTAACTTGTGGGAAATACATGAGGACTTCACTGTCAAACATTGCAAGACGTGTTTGAGACAGATCAATCTTTCTCAACGCTTTCTGCGTCAGATTAGAGTATTCCTGTGTAAGTATCGTCAGTGGATTACTTGCTAATAGGAGAATCTGAAGATTTGATAATTTTAGAAAAATCTTTAAATTGATTTTTGTTATCTTGTTATTGCTCAGATCAAGAACCTGCATGTTGGGATATGACATGGTGGGCAGAGAATACAAAGAGCAGTGAGGAAGACTTAGACGAATCAGATATCTGTGATTATTCAAGTAAAATGGTGTCATCCTTGAACTTATGGCGTCCAGGTAGCGAAGCTGAGAAAAGGAGTAAGCATAGAATGGCTGATGACAGACAAATGAGAGACCTTGACATATGCACTCCATAGGGCAGATCATATCACACAACCATTCATCATCACGTTGTGGACACTGACCCAAGCCATCACACAGGTGATCCACATGCGCACACACAGTGGAATCTCGACACTGGTAGAAACCAGGACATGCTGCTGTCTCACATCCCTGTTCATCTTCGTGATTGACACAGTCATGGTATCCATTACACCGAGTATATATCGGCAGACAGTAGTATGACTCGTTCGTACAACGATAATGTGTGTCAGGACAAGACTGGTCACCTTCTAGCTTCTGTTGAGTGAAGTAACCTGCTCCGTCCAGGTTGATGAGGACTGGTTCCGGTGTGATTGGTAATGTATCATAATAGCGACTACAGGAACGTGTAGAACCACCCTCACAATCAGGATAAAAACTGCAAACTATAGATTCATCAAAAGCACGATCACAGTCCTCATGTTGGTTGCAAACTTTGTCAGGTGACACACATTGACCACTGGGACATAGAAAACCATCACATGGAGGATGCTCACAGAATGATTCATCACTATTGTCTGGACAGTCCTGACTGAAGTCACACACCAGAGTATAGGGCACTGTCGTAAAGTCATCCTCACATGTGAACATGGCAACTTGATGTGATGCTGAACTTGGGTGATTATGTGTCTGTCCATTGTGGCTGTCAATATTCCATATCGTACAGACAAGAGCAGGTCGAACCTGCCCACACTGACTTTTAAGATCACATAACAGAAATCTGTGTGCCAAATGGCCTCTAGGGCAGACATGTAAGGATTGCTGGGTTTGTTCAGCTGTTGGTGGAGTGTTCTGTATCTTTGGGAGCACAACGGGTTCAGATAGATATGTTTTTTTCGTCTGAGAGGTAAATTCACACACAAAATCATACAAGCTATATCTAGAAGTTAACATCAAGAATAGACCAGACACGAACGATGTCTGACATTGTCTAGATAGCGGCAATGTCTTGGGAAAATAAAAGGGATCCGTAAGATATACCATGGTGTAGTCCCACCATCTACAAAACTTACTGTATATAAAAGGCACAGAGTGCCATCCACATACTAGACCAATGCGCAAACCACTTTTTTCATAAAACTTAAAGCGTATCATTAAACTCCAGAAGTCGTCCGTTTCTGTTTTTGTTTTGAAGGATGCAAGGTTTCCTCCAGACATCTGACATTCGTTCTGTGCTTGAGCAGTGAACATTAAACTGTTTCCTGCAAAGATCTGTATACATTTGCTATATGACTCCATCCACTTGACGCAACCATCAAGGTTAGGAGGACAGTGTTCTTCTTCCTTCTTTCCCTTCTCACACAGCTGTTTGTTCTTACAGTAATTGCTATTTGTCAAGTCCCAGTGATTTGGAGGACAGTTAAATAAACTGTATTCTACATGCTTCGGATTTGTATACTTGAGATGGTATGTAAACATCACAAAAACATAATTCACACCCCAAGAGGTACCGGCTGGTATACTAAGATTGATATGTATGCGAGTTGTGTTGAACACTTTGACAGGCATGTCTTGTTTATGGCAGACAGATATCAATATACTGGGGACACTTTGCTGTTCTCTATGGTACACTTTGACGTAAGCTTGACACTGGTTTATAAAACTGAATTTCTTAACTCTGATTGTGACCATATGCTCAAAAGGAACATCCAGTTTCTTCCAGAAATCCAGATGTTGTAAATATTCACCTAGTAGAATAAATGACTTTGCGAATCCAGAGTGTGATGATATGTAATTTAAAAACAGGAGTTCTCTGTTTCTTTCAAAGAAATTAATATAATCTTCGGGCATGTTGTTCTGTAAAACGTACACATTGTTTGTGCTGCTGTGTAAATTTACCCGACGTTTTAAAAAGCTTGAGACACAAGTAACTGAATAATCTGCAGCAGTTGAACTGAACGTCAGAGATGAAGGGATACTGTCGTACACATACATATTCGAATGAGGGATTTTACATTCACGTCTTTTTGTATACAGATAAACCAGTACAGCTCTATCTTGTTTTACCTGTATGTGCAAAAGACAAAAAGTTCTGGAATCTTGACACCTGCCATACACCACTCCCTGGCCTGATGTAAAGCCCAGTGTTATGTTGTCACAGTCTGTCAAGTTATCATGAAACACAATTTCTTTGTTGGTCTGATTATTGAGGTATTTCATACCTGGACAGAAGCTGCTGATATTGGGTTGTTTTACCTTGCTATTTGAGATATGTGTGTCACTGTAGTTGTTGTTTTTGTTATTGTTGATGCTGTTGTTCATCTTTTTGTTGGTACTGCTGTTGTGATCAATGTCATTGCTATGGTATGTATTGTTCTTACTACCGTTTTTGGTTTTACTGCTGCCATTATCATCATTTTCAGTCTTGTTCTTATCATGCACACCACTGCTGGTGATGCTGGTATGATTGGTATTCTTATGTCTGTCACTGTTAGTGCTGACGTTTCTGTTGCTGTTACTGTTGTTACCAATATTGTTGCCGTTGTTGTTGCTGTTGCTCCCATTGTCACTGATAGTTCTGTTTTTGTTATATAAATTTCTTACTGTTTTATCGTATTTGAGTTTCTTATAACTGCTCTGTGTACTACTTTCATTAGCAGCAATCCCTGTACAAACTGTGAAGGTGAAAAGAACCACTGTCAACACCAACAAACGTTGGACAAATGGATACGGGGTGTGATGAATACTAGCCGATCCTGAAGTGTGTAAATATTTCATAGTGCTTGACCAAAACTTGACAACGGTATCTGGTTTTGTCAGTTGGATGAGATAGCAGTTTAGTGCTTAATATGACTGTCTGTTGTTGATGTTTTTTTTAAAAAATTAAACACGTATTCGTAGATACTTTGAATGTAGTTATGAGTAATTCCCTCAAACTGCTTGATCAGCTCTAATTATGAAACAGAAATCTGGGTTCGCGTGGAAGGACTCCCAACATGTTAACAAACTTGTGCGATCTGAAAAATACTTTCAAGCGTTACTTTGCCTTCCAAACTGATAAATGGCTGATTTTAAAATGTAACTCCTTATGTGAATGACAGTACACTGGAGTTTGAAAGTTCCAAAATGTTATGTATATTTAACAGTGGAGGGAAACGTAACTGCGTTGCAGTTTTGAATCTAAATAATGTTCAGACCATTGATCTGTGGGTAATATTGGAATCTGATGTTAGGCTAAGAGCTCCCAAGCTTTCTCAATTTTCTGTGGCACTGAACTTTCGTCTTTTGTCGGTGTGGATTGTTTTGGAAATGCTGCGGTGTGTAAACGTGTTTCTCGATAACAGTCTCAGCTTTGTTGGAAAGTGGATACTTCAGGATGTCCAGAAAAGTAACCAACAAAAAATAGGTGTTCCTGACTATATTTCGATGGCTTAGAGCAACAACACTATATCTAAAAAATATTGCATTTTTCAATTTTTTTATGTGGTAGATAATACTCTAAAATTCATGATAACAAAGTGCCATCATGATATCAAATTTGAAAGTTATACTATAAAAACCGTTGTTGCACAAAACGAGCTTACAGGCTTTTCACGGGCAGGAATGGATCACTGTGAAATACCGCCTTCTTCCCCCCACACTTCAGTACCAACAGGGAAGGAATAGTTTCTGCAACAACATACTACTAAAACTGTACACTAGTGTGGCCTGGAAGATTGACAACTGAGTGATAACAAGCCCTATGGGCAACCCAGGTCTGTTACTGAGATAAGCAATGCTTGCACTGTAAGGAGAGTGCCAGCTGGTGCCGCTTCAGTTGCAAAACAGAGACATGTACATAAACAGCCTTGGTGCCTGAGCCGTGAACCCCTAATGGCCAACCTCTTATCTGTAAACAATGATATCTGGCTCTGTGTGAACCCCTAAATGGTCAGCCTCTTATCTGTAAACAATGGTTTCTGGCTCTGCGTGGATTGCCTTTGGCACTGTGAGAAGAAAAAGAAAAGATTGAAGATCCCACATAATACCTCTGCTCTACCAAAGACTGATTCATTCTCCCCTCAGCCATTTTCAGAAAAGGAACAACTTAAATCCAAGACTTCATTTTACCAATCTGCGATATACATTCTGGAGTTTATCTGGATTCAATCATCCATTAAGGTATGTGCTTCTCTCTCTCTCTCCTCTCCTCCTCTCTCTCTCTCTCTCTCTCTCTCTCTCTTCTCTCTCTTTTCAATATATACATACACAACTGAATGCACATCACGCATTCACGCAAAATGAACATGCATCACACATTTTAACATTTCATATTATCGTAAACATATGACTATAGTTTTGCCCTATTCAATTTTTTTGTTTATTTATTTACTTATATATTTTCTGTTTGTTTTCATTCATTCTTTTATTTTTCTTATTTTATTTATATATTGATGATTATGTACATCACGCTGGGCTCTAAGTTAACGGAAGAGTTATTATCATTATGATTAATTATTTTATTGTGTAAAGCGTACAGAACTTCTGGGTAGCTGGGAGCATTATCATGAGCATTATCATTAATATTAATGGTACTAGTGGTGGTAGTTAGTAATTGTAGAACAGTAGTAGTAATGCAATAGTAGTAGTAGTACATATGTGGTGATAGTAACACAAGAAATAGAAATATTCTGCATCAACACTTCTTTATTATTAATCTAGAGGGCAAGAACAACATTCTTTTGCAAATATTATTATCAGACTTCTTAGCAAAATGCTTCACACATTGCTGCTTAATAATGTCAAGTTTAGAACAGTCTTTTTGCTTATAACTAAAACGATGCAGTCTGATAGACTTTACATGATAAGGACTTTTTTACAGTAGAACATTTTTATGATCAGTTAGCATCTGATCTGTCATATAACACGCACATCATCATCATCACTGAATTCATAATTATCAAACTGATTTTTCTTTTCTTTGCTTTAGGACATCGGTCATGATGGATGACGACTGTTGGTCTGATGCAGATGATGACATTTTCATCGACATATCTTGCGACACAAGTAAGTATTTCTCTCTTTGTGATCAATGAACATTTTAATGTATACATTTTTTCTTTTCTTTTATGTATTTTTTTTTAATTACATCATACACCCGTACCGCTTTGTTTAAGATTTCCATGTAGCAGAAACATCTCAAGGACTTGTCTCTCTTTCACTTTGTCTTTTACTCATCTCTCTCTCTGTTATGTTGTGTGCATGTAAGCTTATGTTTGCTGGTTGATTAGACGCTTGCATGCATGCATCCGCTATGTGTGTGTGTGCGTGTGTGTGTGTGTGTGTGTGTCAGTTTGTGTGCATGTGTGCGTGTGTGTATGAGAGAGAGACATAGAGACAGCCAAACAGACAGACAGACAGACAGATAGACAGAGCAGACAGACAGACAGAGAGAGCAGACAGACAGACAGATGCTCTGCATAACTGCACAGACTATAATGTCCATGTGATTTATATGTTGCAGAGGAGCAGATTGATTATCCATTGAATTCAGCAGTCACACAAAGTCACAGGATACATTCCTTGCGCCAGATTGCTACCAGACTACATAACAAAAGGTTGAACGATCTTCTGACTCACAATGGCTTGAAGAGAGTGCCTATACCTGCTGATGGCAACTGCTTCTTTGGTGCTGCCTGTCTACATGTCATCTGCCATGACTATATGTCACTGCGACAAGCCCTCTGTTGTCACATGGAGAACAACATCGATCATTACATGGATTTTTTTCAAGGACCAGCAGATGGTGTGGAAAGACGACAGAAGACTCTTGTCAGTATAGAAAAACTTAAAGAAGATGGACGTTGGAATCTCAGTGCTGGTGACATTCTTCCTTTGGCGTTGGCTAATTACACCAACAGAAGAGTGAAGATATTTTAAGCAGAATTGATACACCACACTGGGACATCATCCCTACATTACGACATGGGCAGACTTTCTCTGTCTTCAATCCCATCTACCTGGCGTTTCTAGCACCAAGGGGGCAACCTAAGCATTACGATGGCTGCTTAGTCAACAAACGCAATGTCTACATTGAATTTGGGGACACAGCCTCTACCAAGCATGAACCGACCCTACAGAATTTCCATAATGACCAGGCCTGTACTGCAGAATCTCCTGGTGCTGAATATTCTGACACGTTAGCCATAGCATCTGAGAAGCCTTTCTCTGTCCCAGTTACAGAATGTGAAGCTGGAGGTGACCAGGCCACCCCGCAATCTACCCTTCCTCCATGTGCTTCCATGGATGTACGTGACACACACAGCACAGATTCTAATTCAGTTATTATGCCCCGTGTGTATGTCACAACACCCAAGAAGAGGTGTGGAAGGAAAAGAACAGCTCACCCAGAAACCTGGAAGAGGAATGTTCGAAAGCAGCTGAAACTTAGGGGACAGCAGTACAAAAGCAGCAGAGGCAAACTTATACCTAGAAAATCTGTACAAGATATTGATTGCAGCAAGTGTAAACTACACTGTACTGAGAAAATTAATCAGGAGAAAAGACACGGAATTTTTGAAACATTCTATCACTTAGACAGCTATGAGAGGCAGAAGGACTTTGTGTGCCGGCATGTTCAGCAGAATAACACGCGCACCTACCTTGACAACGAAGGAAAACCTGTCAAGAAAAGATGTCAGATTAACAGAAAGTTTTTCTTTACCATTAGAAATGAACAAGTACGAGTGTGCAAGCGCTTCTTTCAGGCCACTCTGGCTGTGAAGCACTCATACATACAACACGCACTTCAACATTCAGTCGAAGGGGTGTTCCGCAGTAGGACAGAAGAGGGAAAAAAGCCCCAACAAACAAAACCCCAGAAGCTGATAGACTGAGAGTTAAAAGACACATTGAGTCATTTCCCGCTGTGGAGTCTCACTATTGTAGAAAAGACACTGGTCGGCGCTACTTAGATAGCACCCTCAATGTGAACCGAATGTACAAACTGTATTTGGACGAATGTGATGGTGCTGGGATATCCCCTGTATCTAACAGTCTGTACAGGGACATCTTTAACAAAGAATATAATCTGTCCTTTCATCGGCCAAAGAAAGACCAGTGCCTACTTTGCAATGTTTATTACGAGGAAAAGAAGAATGATACACTGACAGCAGAAAGAGAAAAAGAATTCCAAGAGCATGACCAGAGGAAGAAAGAAGCTAGATTAGAAAAAGCCAGAGACAAGAAAGAGGCACAGGAGAGGAACGATCTCTATGTGGCGACATTTGACTTGGAGGCGGTGCTGTCTACACCTTTTGATCCGTCCAGCCCAACTTTTTACAAAAGGAAACTATCTGTTTTCAACCTGTCAGTGTTTTCTCTAGGCGACAAGAAAGCTACCTGCTATGTGTGGACAGAGGTGGAAGGACAAAGAGGCTCCAATGAAATCGGCACTTGTCTGTATAAACACCTGGAGTCGTTGCCCAAGTCAGTACACCATGTCATCCTCTTCTCTGATACCTGCACAAGACAAAACAGAAACAAGTTTGTCTCTGCAGCTCTCCATCATGCAGTGCAGAATATTCCCAGCATCTACATTATCGACCAGAAGTTCCTTGAAAGCGGTCACACCCAGATGGAATGTGACAGTATGCATGCTGCAATCGAACGTACCAGAATTAGGTGAAAATCTATCACCCAGACCAGTGGCTAACTGTGTGCCAGTGTGCCAGGGAAGATCCCTTCACTGTAGTGCCTCTTCAACATGACTCGTTCTATGACTTCAAAGATGTCGCCAGAAAGACCATGAGGAACACCAAAACAGACACTGACAATTCCAAGGTGAACTGGCTAAAACTCAAGTGGACAGGGGTCACCAAAGCTGATCTGACACAGTGTACTTCAAATACAAAATGTCAGATCAGTTTCGCCAGCTCAAAATTAAAGGTTCAACCCGCCGTGGGCGCCACCAGATTGCAATTGCAACGCTGCCTGTACTATACACAAGTCGACTGCAGATCTCACAAGCCAAAGAAAAAGGACTTGCTTGACTTATGCAATGTGGGCGTCATACCCTAGCACCACCATCATTTCTACCAACATTTGCCCAGCTCAGCTGCTGTGGTGGATCGTCTGCATGAAGTTGACATCACAGAAGATCAGGATGACACGGACAACGAATGAAATGACTTGGAGACAACGGCACACGACTGACTAGCTGAGTGATCTGTGGTAATCAGTGTGTATCGTCCGGTGGATGGGGTGTTCTGCAATGAGGACAGAAGACTGTAAAGGGTGACATAGTGAACATCAGCATATTTCTTGTTGCACTTTCTGATGTTTGACTGGAGACTTCATCAATGATAATCTGTGTGCCTCAAATCTTCGTTGTGCTTTTCCTTACTTTGGATTTACATGTATATAAACAGTGAAAACATAGTTTGTGACTTTGTGGAATAGCTCTTGAACTTTCTGGACTCTGGGATGATCTGTGTGATAAAATATTTGTAAAGATTTTAATTACTGTTTTGAGTGTTTATGTGCTTCAAGTTTTGTGCAAGTAAACTAATGATGCGCTGATCTTCAATGCAAAAAGGTATGTGCATTTTTTCCTTCCATGAATTTTACCCTCTTCGTTTACACAGGCCTTGGTTAGAATCTATGTCACCACTTGTCTGAATTTACATGAATTTGCATGTTTCAAAGTAATACACTTAAAAGAGAGCAATAAATTCTTATCTTTTACTAATAATGTGATTATTATCCAATTATAATTCACTAATCCGATTTTGCAGAAGCAAAGACCTAATCTGTGAAAAACGAAAAAACAAAACAAAATATAACTGGTTTTGTACGGAAGATAGAAGAAAGGATTTGCAGACAAGATAAGAGACGACAGATAAATTTCGAAGGCTTCCTAGCACTGGAAGGGCCTTTACTTTCTCAGTAAGCAGGGCCCCAGTGTTTAAAGACACCAGAGAAATGATGATAAATTCGATTATTGTTCTAAGAGGGTCATGTTCTTATATATTTTTGTCTAACATTATCAATCTACAAAAAACAATGTTGTAAAGCCGTTTTTACCACACCAAGACCAGCTATGGTTCTGTATTTGCCCAGGCAACACTGGACTATTTCTCAGGAAAACTGTTTTTGCCCCTGAAAGACTTGGCTCAGCTGCTCTGCGTGTACGTACAACACTGAGCTATCGCTGTGTTGAACGGTTTTTGCATGTGAACTTCACTGTGCACAGACTAATTGCTTTTGCCATAATTATTTTCTCACAGATCTGACACAGTAGTTTTGTATGTTGTAATTTATGTGTATGCAGCTTTATATATCATGGTATGGTACAACGGGCTAGTGAGTAAATATAGGGTTGTTGCCTAAATTTGTGTCTGTATTCTTGGAGTCTCTTTTCATGCAGAACTGGAACATCGCACAGTAGTCCTTTGTTGCTCAAAACTTATGCCTTCTTTCTGAAACAAAGTTTAAGCAACAATGGACTACCGATTTCAAAATGATTTATAATCTATGTGCAATTCATAAGTGGCAACCATTTTGAGATGTAAGGCCTACAAGTGTACACAGCATCTTTTACTTTCTCACAAAATTGTGAAAGTTTTGCTTGACAGTCTGATTTTTTATGAGCTTCCAAACGTTTCAAGTGAGTGTAGCTCTGAACTTTTCAAAATGGTGGCCTTCGAGATATAGCGTTGTTGCTCTAAGGCTTCGATTTGTCGAAAAGCTGTGGTACTGAACTGATGACTACTGTCCGTGAATACTATTTCGAGAATGTCAAGATGCACGAAAATATCTGTTCTATTTAAGATGACCATTTCAGCTCTGCTGAAAAGCAGATATCAGGAAGTATATATACATATACTCCAGCATAGTGAGATACATAACCAATAAACAGGTTGATACCAACCAGGATGCTCCCCTAAGTCTGCTACAGCTTGGTGAAGAGCTTACGGTTAGACTGGAGTTGGTAGCAGATATTCCTTCCAAACCAATGACTGTTTTTCTTTGTAAGACAGCCAGGTGCTTCCAATCTGTTCCATGTCTTCAATATATCCTGCCACACAAAAATATCTTTATTACCATTTTGTGACGAACAGCAAAATGCTTGTCATGTCGAGTGAATGACAATGTGCTTGTGGGCAAGTCATGCTGAATGCTGAGTTTGGATGAATTGTGGAGCAGCGTTTGAGTTCAAGATTCACTTCTGAGGTGGAGTTGGGACGTAAGTCTGTCACGTTATGCTGCTCATATTTCTCAGACATGTCAGTGGACTCATTAGAAGAAGCGTGCTGTAATACACCCAAGACAAGAGCTGTTGCTATTAGAGCCACGAAAAATGTTCCATCTATGTTACCTCGCCATTGTGAATTACGAAGGACAAAGTGATCTTTTCTGTCTCTTTGATGTTCATAAGGTAACGTTTGGGAAGGTTATGACTATTATCTTATCTTTTCTCGGGGTTTGCCCTTTGGGCCCCCGTCTCATTGGGTCCCCGTCTCATTGGGCCCCCGTCTCATTGGGCCCCCACACTTTTCTGTAGTAATAAGAAAACGTGTCATTGGGCCCCCGTCTCTTTGGGCCCCCGTCCCTTTGAGCCCCTATCTCTTTGAGCCCCCGTATCATTGGGTCCCCGTCTCATTGGGCCCCCGTCTCATTGGGCCCCCACACTTTTCTGTAGTAATAAAAAAAACGTGTCATTGGGCCCCGTCTCTTTGGGCCCCCAGCATAATAAACAAGATAATTATGTTCCCTGCTGCTGCAAATGTGTGTGTGTGTGTGTGTGTGTGTGTGTGTGTGTGTGTGTGTGTGTGGTGTGTGTGTGTGTGTGTGTGTGTGTGTGTGTGTGTGTGTTTGATTGATTAAAAATGTGTGGAATAGCACCCAGAGAAAACTGCTAGGCAATTTTATTAAAACTTATTATGTTTAGTAGAGGCCCAAAATGTCGCATCGACCCAAAATGTCGCACCAACTCAAAATGACCACATTTGTGTATTCCAGCTACCATATAGTTAGAGTTTTGAGTATAGGTAAAACTCCATAAACAATGTGCGTTTTGCGTGTGAGCTTGAAACGAGCCCGTCAGTCTGTCAGTATGTATGAATGTAGATGTATGTATGTGTATATGTATGTATGTATGTATGTATGTATGTATGTATGTATGTATGTATGTATGCATTGATCATTTTGGCCTATTTAGCTGTCAAACAGTGAAATAGACCTAACTGACCACTGGTCGGGCATATACATCAATACATTTTGGACCGGCCCGGTGCGACATTTTCGGCTTTGTAACGGAGGCCCAAAATGTCGCAGTGTCTCAAAATGTCCACCGGACCACAGTTGCGTATTCCAGGCTACCGTATAGTCTGTGAATGTATGTGATCAAAAATGTGTGGAACAGCGCTCAGAGGAAATTGCTAGCCGATGTTTTCATTTTTGTTTTCAAGTTAGTGCGACATTTTGGGCAGGTGCGACATTTTGGGCTTGCTCTATGTAGAGGTCCAAAATGTCGCACCGGCCCATATTGTCGCAACAACGATCGGGGATCGGGAATAGAGACCTAAAATGTCGTGATAATGTATATGCTTGTCTCTGTCTTTGTCTCTCTATGCACTACTTAGCAGTAAACCAGTGAAATAAGCCAAATTGAAACTGAAAAGTGACAATGACCACTGTACATAACATCATAAATTATTCACGTGAAGTCCTACTACACTAGACAGCGGTAAAACTGGTCCAGAATGACATCTGGAGCTGGTGCGACGTTTTGGGCCTTTATCCCCGATCCAAAACGTCGTTGCGACATTTTGGGTCAGTGCGACATTTTGGGGGCACAATGAGACGGGGGCCCAATGAGACGGGGGCCCAAAGAGACGGGGGCTCAAAGACACGGGGACCCAAAGAGACGGGGGCCCAACGAGATGGGGGCTCAAAGACACGGGGACCCAAAGAGACGGGGGCCCAATGAGACGGGGGCCCAATGAGACGGGGGCTCAAAGACATCATCCCTCTTTTCTCTGCTTCCTTGCTTTTTTGGTCTGCAACTGTTTGCCTCTTTGATTTAAGTGGGATTTTGCCTTTTTAGTGTTTTGCGTTTGTAATGTGTGCTTGTGTGTGTGTGTGTGTTGTAAGTTTCAAAGTCCTATTGTATGCATGTTTCTATGTGTTCTTAAGAGTTTTTTTAATTTATATATCTTTATCTGTTTTTGTGTTTATGTGGGTTTATCTCTTTTAGAGTTGTGTATCGTTCTCCTCTTTCATTTGTACGGACTTAAGCTGTATGAGGATATAAGAACCACATTGTTTATTTGCTTTTTGTGCTTCACATGCGTGTCTTCATTGGTCCCTTTTTCATGAAGTGGTCATTGACTATATCTGGTAAATTGTCTGTGTCTATAAACGGACAGTTTGATATTTATACCTTTAAACTAGCTGCCTATATCTCTATAAACGGATATTTTGTTATTTTCATTAACATATAGCAATGTTGATATTGTGACAGTGTTGTTGTTTTTTTTCCTATGAAATGGGTATTTTATATGTAAGGGCAAGTGTGAATGCGAGCATGTTATAACATTATAACTACATGTGTACATGAAAATATTTTGGTCTTCATTCATTATTACAGAATATCAGCACTAACATTATCGCTGTATCAGATGTAACCTTATATCTGTTATTGCTAGGCATGGCACAATCCACTTTCTGTCTCTGAGTTTAAAATGGAATTTTCTGACTCAGACTTTATGGGCACATGGTTTATTTGTATCCCTTGTGAAAACCGTTATACGTTGTACTAAGCTGCAGTCCTGTAAAGAGAACATCCGGGGTATCTACGCTTAAACGCTAAGCTCACTCCAAGAAGCAAAAGATCAGTTCTATGAGGATCTCGATGCTACCGTCAGCAAGATTCCAGAACCTCAGCTAATCATTTTGCTTGGTAATTTCAGTGATAGAGTTGGATCAAATTACAGCTCATCACCAGACTGGACTTCTGCATTGGCAACATGAACGACAACGGCCAGAGATTGCTGAAGATCTGCTCCTTTCTCAAGCTGTGTGTCCCCCTTGCCATGGTTGAGCTTTCCAAGAGAGTGTGGGGAAATAACAAGCTCAGCATGGCCACCAATATTGAAGGGCACAGAACTTGCATACTGAGTACTTTCCTTGAAGGACCATGTGCCAAACAAGGACGTCCAGGACCAGCCCAGCATGCCAAGCATATATACAGTGTTCACATAACGACGACGACTACAGCTTGGCCATACCCACTGCATGCAAGATGACCGCATCCTAAAAGATATCCTGTACAGAGAGTTTACTGCGGTATCACAGCCACGGGGCGCCTGCTGATTCGACCTAAAGTCCGTTGATATCAGTGTGAAAACCTGGGAAAAGATAGCTACAAGTGGCCAAATCTGGCTACATGCAGTACGTACAGGCTCACCATTGCAAAGGAGAAACGAACTCGACCATGGTCACACAGAAGAAAGACAAGGAAATCAGTATACATGTAATCCTATTAATGCCAGATACATCCTAAGAACTATCAAAGAGAGGTCAGTAGAGTTGAATGAGGATTTATATTCATGCTTTGTTGATTATACCAAAGCTTTCAATCGGGTATGACATGAAGAATTGGTCAACCATCTAGAAAGGCGCAATATTGATGGAAAAGATCTAAGAATAATCAGAAATATGTATTGGGAACAAACATCAGCAGTGAGAATAAAAAACGATCTAAGCTCTTTCCAAAATATCAAACGAGGGGTCAGGCAAGGTTTTGTTCTGTCACCAGATTTGTTTTCACTTTACAGCGAAACCATCACGGGAAAAGTAGAAGAATGCCCTGGAATGCAGGTTGGAGCAAATATGATAAACAACATTCGTTACACAGATGACACCGAGCGAATTGCAAAAACTGAAAGGGATCTGAATATAATAGAAATAGAAAGCAAAAATAAGGGGCTGGAGTTAAATAGTAAGAAGACACAAGTCATGGTAATCAGTGAAAAAACATGAAATCCCCTCTTGCAAAATATCAGTAAATGGCACAACCTTGAGACATGTTGATAAGTTTAAATACCTGGGAACTTTCACCTCACCAGACGGCAGATGCACATCAGAAATAGCCACCAGAATCAGTCAAGCCAAAACAGCACTCAAAAAGATGAAAAGTGTTCTTACCAACAAATGCCTATCACTTAAGATCAGGAAGAGAGTTCTTGAATGTTATATGGAATTGATACGGGTGTGAGGCGTGGACAGTCAACACGCAAAGCCAGAACAAGATTGAGGCAGCCGAAATGTAGTTTCTAAAAAGAATGTTGATACTTCCATGGACAACAAAGAAAACGAACGAGACAGTCTTGAAGGAGGCAGACACAAGAAGATAACTGATACAGAAGATTAGGAAAAGACAAGCAACATTTATTAGCCATTTTATGAGGTAAAGGGAATTTGATCACCTGGTGAAAACGGGAAAGCTGGAGGGAAAGAGAACACCAGGTAGACCCAGGGAGAAACTATTGGACGGACTAGCAGAGTTGCTGAGGGTGGAAGATATACTTGCAGCGACAAGGGATAGATTCAGATGGAGGGCTGTGATCACCAATGCCATGCGGCAGGAAACATGATGATGATGATAATCCAGCATGGGGACAAATATATATGTGTTATCCAAAGAGACAGATTCATGTCAATCAAGATGTTCCCAAAAGTTTGCTACAGCTTACTGAAATGATTGCAGTGAGAGTGGAGTTGGTAGCAGACATTCCTTCCAAAGTAATAACTGCTTTTTTAACATCAGCTGTCACGTTCAGTGGATGTGCCAAGGACTGCCATTCAAAACCAGCTTGATGCACATCCAATGCTGGTACATATCCAGTTGAATTCTCAACCAGGCACATCTATTGTTTAATCAGACAGGCAGAGCCATTACACATCAAACCGTACACTACAAGCTTTTGTAAAGCAATTTCAATATAGTGGTTGGCTTCGAAGAAAATTACTTTATTGGAAATGTTACATTAGTGTTATGAATCCAGCTTTCATTTTTGGAAACATTTTACCAGACCATTTTAGAGAGAAAACGTTCAGAATACAACCAATATTTACAAGTTTTCAGCCCTCCTTAGTAATCTCCTTCCATTGTCCTCATTTGACCTCTTTAACTTTAATGTTAGATTTTTTTTTACCATATAAAGTTATATGTCCAAACACAAAAGCTGTTTTATTACTGAAAGACGCATGCTACAAGAATATGTTCATGCAATCTATGACTCCAGAATATTTTATTCACTAGTAGTCCATCTTATCTGATATTGAAAGAATAACTTTAGACCTGTTGAAATTCGTTGTTACTAAAAATTCTGGATATTCCCGTAACAGCATCATCATAAACTACGTCTTGTTAGATTAACATAACAAGTGTCCAGGAACAACCACGCTGGAAATTAAAACGAGAAATGTTTTAAATTTGTTAAGATGCAGCAATTAAATGAGAAATTGCAAAATGATGAAAAGAGTCTTAACAACGCATCTAATTTAACAGTTGAACTGAAACTTAATACAAAAAAGTTTTAAGGACATACACACACACACGCGCGCGCACACGTACGCACGCATGCACGAACGCACGTACAAACGCACTTCATATCACATTATGTGGATAGACATTAAATGAAATTGAAAACGCACCTCAGTTTAGAAAGAAATTATGAGATAGCAATTAAAGTCCGACAGCTCCACATGTACGTCTATTTCTTAATTCATAGTGAAATAAAATGAAGCACAATAATAAACAATAATAATAACAATAACGATGATGGTAAGGATAACAACAACGATGATACTACTACTACTGCTACTACTACTACTGCTACTACTACTACTGGTAATAATATTTATAATGATAGTAATAGACACACACAAATTACACACTCACAAACACAGATTGTGCTTTTCAATCTTTCAACACTTATTCTGCTGAACAGGTAGTTTCAGTTTTTAAAATTCTCCGATATAGTGTCTTTTTCTAAATCATATGTACTACAAGCAGTCATGTTTACTTATTTGGGTAGAAAACACTAAGACGAAAGAGCTGTAGGTTTTGGGTTATCATGAAGCTCCTGAAATGGATATAAGTAATATCACACTCAAATTAAAAAAACAAAAAAACAGCTGATCATAAAGAAACCGTCTGCCCACGCAATCTTTGTGAACATTTCAGAAACCTGCTTATCCATGAGCTAACTCTTATTCTACGAATTGTGAGAGATCCCAGATTCAAATTCTGGATTGGACCCACGTCAGCTCTAAAGGCTTACATGCAGGTTTATGACTCATGCCATGACCATTTTGGATCTTCCCCATCACAGGGCATCATAGTGTCAGTTCATATGGAATGTATTTTATCACAGAGAAGCTATATTGTGAAACCAAAATTGGAAGGTATGGAGTAGAGAAAATATGGTCATGTACAGAAATATAAACTGATGGGCGATCATCGCTCACGAATCGCATGAGCACGTACTGGAGGATTTTCTTGGTTCTTTATAGTACCATTGCAAAAGTTCTGTGCGTTTCTGCTTGATAGTGGTACGAATGTGTTAGTATTGTAATGACGATTTTGTGATATTTTTTTGTAAATTTTTTGTAAAAAAATAACAGGTTTATCACACAGGAAGATATTTTCCACTCCGGTGTATTAATATCTTGTGTTAGACTTTATTGTATATAGCATGTTTGATGCACGAAATAAAGTGAATCGTGCTCTGCTCTTCGTCTGTGTGCAAGCGAGATGTGCATTATATTGTTTGCTTGTAGTGAATTCACAGTGTTTTGTGGCAGACAATTCTTATGGATATAACTCCCTGTGACAGTGTTTGACTGTACAATATAAATGTCATATACATTATTGTATTATGTGGAAAATGAACATAGTCCTGGATCATCAGAATATGAGTGGTATTCCGAAATACTTCAGTGCTGGTAAAAAAGGTAAAAAAAACTACTCTACTCTTCCATTAGTGACACAGGTAACAGCCTGAACTGTTGACAGAACAAGACAACAGAGAAAAGAAAAGAGACAAGCCAGGGAACGAATAACTCCATTAGAAACGGATGTGACTGGCATTATTGAAGAGTTTGACAAAAGAATTGTATTTTTATCAATGAAAGAAGACATTTAACAACTTAGAGCAGATATGTACAAAATAGTGTCAGCTGTGAATAGTTGCATTGATAAAATGGAAAGCGCTCTGTTTGATCTTGACAATGAAAAAGACGAAACTTAATTTAAAGAACAGGTAGTTAAGCTGCAAGGGAACAATAATGAACTACGGGGTCAGTGAGTCAATGCGTGAAAGAGAACAATGACTTGAAGAAAACACTGAACGACCAGGAAAAGCATGATATGTGTGAAACTTACGGGTGTTTGGGGTGAAAGAGGTGGGAAGAAACGAGGAAGTGAAACAGTTCATGACTGTGTAAAAGTGTATTGATGTGTTTACCAATGAAGTCGGTGTACCAGTGAAAGAGACTGACTTTGAAAGTGCATATCGCTCTGGCAAACCAGGAAGAGACAGACCACGACCTATTATTGTCCGTTTCCACTCCATGCAACTCAGATCTGCTGTGTTGACATCACGTAGAAAATTAAAGCAGTCTGGAGTATCTATCAGAGAAAACTCACACAGGCCAACTATAAATTGTTGATAAAAGTCAAAAATCGTACTGCCATAATGGCGTCATGGTCGGCCAACGGGACAATTTGGGCTAAACTTAAAAACGGACGAACTGTTCGCATTGACATCGACAATAACATCGATGAGGTGTTTAAAAAAATGATGTAACTGACCTGATGTAAGCTGCTTGGTCAGTGGTAAAACACACAACTCCCATATGATTACACGGGTTTGCATAAGATTCGTTTGAACGAAACGTTATGTTTGAAGCCTCTAGTCCATTAAGCTGTCTTGCTTTCTTCAGAGTTTGGGAAGATAAAGCAATGAGAAGAGGATTTCACACACCCTCATAATGCTCATCCCTTGAAAAATTGAGGTCTCTACCACCTCTCTCTCACCATGACCTCAGGGTTGTCATGGGATCACCTTTACCTGTAGCCCCAAATAACAAAACCATGTGCAAAATGTATGCATACAAATGTTGCGGGTGAGGGTCAGGTGAGTTGTGTGTGTATGTGTGTGTGTGTGTGTGTGTGTGTGTGGTGTGTGTGTGTGTGGTGTGTTGTGGTGTGTGTGGTGTGTGGTGTGTGTGTGTGTGTGTGTGTGTGTGTGTGTGTGTGTGGACATTATTACTCTGATCGTATATATACACGTGGATGGGCATACACCCACAAAGATGATCCTCCACTCGCGCGCACGAATGGTATTTTATATGTGAGGGCAAGTGTGAATGCGAGAATGTTATAACATTAAACTACATGTGTACATGAAAATATTTTGGTCTTCATTCATTATTACAGAAATCAGCACTAACATTATCGCCGTATCAGATGCAACGCGCACACACAAAATCATGCAAAAGTGTGCGAAGATAATGGATTGAGCATTTTCTGTCTCCTCCCTCCCCCTCTTCCACCGTCTTTTTGCTTTCTTCCTAGCTTTTGACGGGCGAAACTGTGGTGGTGGAAAACAGTTACATATGGTTATGCAGGTGTGTATGTATATCCATACGTTTATATATGCACGTAATATATGTATGTGTGTGTGAGTGTGTGTGCATGTATATGTGTGGGTATATGTGGATGTGTGTATGCATATGTACACATGGGGATATGTGTATGCGTGTATATATACGTATATCTATATGTGTGCGTATGCATGGTTTGTGTATATATATATATGTGGGTTTATATAGGTGTACACATATAGGATGTGTATGCTTTGTGTATGTGCAGATATACATGTTGGCAGATATGTAGGAGGATATGCACATGCGTGCAGATGTGTATACGTGCGTGCGTAGATCTTGATTCAGGCCATGTTTCAATATGTTGATATAATTCATGTAGAAGGATATTGTATCGGAACTTACTAGATAAGCTAATCGTTTGTACAACAATGTACATTTTGCTCGCCAATGACGATCACCAAAAAAGTTACCGTTTTGTGTAATGTATGTACATGTTTGTTTGATTAGAATGCGTTTTCCTCAGAAAATTTGTTTAGTTATTTGCTGTTTCATTATTTTTCTTATGTTGTGTTTAGGTATGTCAGTGGATGATTTTTTCATGAAAACGTATGTATACTTCGTCACAACGAAGATGTTAGTGTTCACTATTGTCGTAATATTGATAATTATGTTGAGATATTGTTCTCGTTTTGTTACATATAGAATTGAACAGAAAAAAGGTTTAAATGTATATATACCAGCTTATAATAATAATGGAGAACCTTAGCATTTCATCATTAAACTGTCAAGGTCTTGGAATCCTCAAAAGAGGAGAGACGTGTTTCAATATCTAAAACCAAAAAAATCATTCTATTTATCTCTTGCAAGATACACACTTTGAATTTAAGCTAGAACCATACATTAGATCTGAAGGGGGATATACGTGCTACTTCGCTTCTTGCGTTTCTCAGTCCAGAGGAGTTGCAGCAATGTTTAATAATAATTTTGAATTTAAGATAAAGAAAGTCTATAAAGATACAGAAGGTAATTTTATATCTGTTTCCCGCACAATAATGAATAAAGATTTCCTACTTGTCAATATTTATGGCCCAAATAAAGACACACCAGAATTTTATGAAGAGTTAGAACAACACATTAAAGAAGCAGAGTCTTCACATGTAATCGTAGGGGTTGACTGGAACCTTGTACTTGACAACAACATGGATTGTTGCAATTATAAACACGCCAATAATCCAAACGCAAGAGAAAAGGTTGAAGAAATTACCATGAACTTGGATTTAACTGATATTTGGAGTGAGATTAATCCAGATATAAGAAGATAACTTGGCGTAGACCAACATCATTCCAACAAAGCCGTTTGGATTTCTTTTTTTATTTCTGAAAGTATGATACACAATGTAAAGGAAGCTGAAATTGTTGAAATTGTTTATGCTTATCGTTCAGACCATTCAATGATTACTTTGAAACTTTCATTTGCGAAAAATAAAACGAAAGACTTTGGAAATTTAACAGTTCCTTACTAAAAGATATTGAATATGTAGAAGAAATTAATACCGAAATTAAAATTGTAACTCAGGAATATGCTGAACCGGTGTATAATCAAAAAGGAATTGAAAACATTCCTCAAGCAGATATTAAGTTCACAATATCAGACCAGTTATTCCTTGATGCCCTTCTGATGAAAATACGATCAAAAACAGTTGCATATACGTCAATGAAAAAAACGTAAGAGCACAGAAAATGAGAGTCAGCTAGAGACAGAATACAGTATCTAGAGCAGATAACACGTAAATCTGACCAACAGAATAAACGCTTAGAAGAATGTAAAGCCAATTTGATTGAAATAAGGAAAAAGAAAATGGATGGCATTCTTCTACGATCTCGAGCTGGATGGAAAGCAGAGGGAGAAAAAATATCGACATACTTTTGTTACCTTGAAAAGAGACATTTTATCAGTAAATCTATAACAAAACTTATTCCAAATGGAATAGAGAAAGTTGGGCAGAACGAAATAACTCAAGAAGTCGAAAACTTTTATAAAGATCTGTACAGTAATAAAATATTAGGTGAATTTGAAATAAAAGACCTAGTAAATGATATTCCAACACTATCAGATGATGAAGCAAATGTAATAGACGGACAGATTACTCTCGATTAAGCAAGAAAAGCGCTAAAAGATATGAAAAATAATAAAAGTCCAGGCTCTGATGGATTTACTGCGGAATTCTTTAACGTATTTTGGAATAAAATAGGTTCATTCATTGTCAAATCGCTAAATGAATGTTTTAAAAAAGGTGAATTATCTGTAACTCAGAAAGAGGGTGTAATAGTTTGCATACCTAAAGGTGATAAACCAAGGGAATACATTAAAAACTGGAGACCAATATCGATGGTGAATGTAATATATAAAATTGGTGCTTCATGTATAGCTAATTGTCTCAAATTGGTACTCCCTTCTCTAATTAACGAAGATCAGACCAGTTTTATGTCAATCAGACCGGTTTTATGTCAAAGAGATATATAGCAGACAACATTAGATTAATATATAACACTAATCATTATCTAAACTTCAATAATCTTCAAGATTTACTTCTTTGTATTGACTTTGAAAAGGCGTTTGACTTATAGACTGTAACTTCATGATGGAAGTTTTGAAAATATTTGGGTTTGGTCCGGACATCTGTCAGTGGGTCCACACTTTATACAATGAAATAAAATCAACTGGAAATACTACCACATGGTTTCCAATAGAGAGAGGATGTCGACAAGAAGACCCCATTTCACCATATTTTTTTATACTGTGTCTAGAAATTCTTGGCATCACGATAAAAGACAATGATAAGATAAAAGGTATAACTATTAAAAACTGTACGCAAAAGATATCGCAATGTTCACTTTCTGACTTATGATGAATTCAGAATTTCATGCGGACTAATCTCGAATTTTATCACTTATTTTGGAAGAAGTCAAGGGATTAAAAATACATAAGAAAATTGGACCTTGACATCCATAATAACTATACTATAAATCTGAAGTCCCTTCAGATCATTTATTCAAGCCACAAAGGAAAAAAAAACCGTACTACGATATAATGATCGACAATGGTCAAGACCCAAAGTGTTGTAGTAAGTGGAACACAAACTGTCAACAGATATAAACTGGAAGGTGGTTTTCAAAAAGATTAAAAAATAACTAATGTCAAACTTAGATGATTTCAAATCCGGATAGTTCACAGAATTATTGCTACAAACAAAACAGTTAAAAATATGAAAATCAGTAACAGCGATAAATGTACCTTTTGCAATATAGGACCTGAAGATATTCAGCATTTATTCTGGCGATGTGACGCTGTTTGTCAATTTTGGTATTCTTTTGAATCTTCGTTAAATGAAAAATGTGTACATACACTTTATCTGAAATTCAACGAAGAATTATTCATACTTGGAACATCTGAGAACCTCAAAACAGATGATGTCTTTGATTTTCTTCTTATTTTTTGCAAAATTCTTCTTACATAAATGTCGAACGGAGAAAATAAATCTATTTTCATGTATTCGTACAACAGCTTAAACGGAGGTTCATGATAGAAAGATACATAGCATATGTGAACATGTGCTATACAACATTCGTATCAAAGTGGTCTTATTAGTTTCCTCTGATGTTTGACTCATAAACAATTGTCTCAACTTAATGTTCAGCAGAATAACTAATGAGTCCATGAATGAAGAACATCTTACAACAGAAAAGTAGATCGTGATGGAGTATAGAGGACAACCCTTTTTCTATAAAACGACAAACATCTTTTGTTCAAAGATTTTGTCTTCATAGACATCATAAGATAAAAAAAACAAAAACAAAAAAAAAACATCATGCAGTTATCTCTGATGTAATTATGAAGCTGTTGGATTTCGATATTGTTCGCTTAATTATTTGTTTGTTTGTTTGTTTGTGTGATTGTGTGTGTGTGTGTGTGTGTGATTATTGTTTTATATACACACTCGTGTAATTTTCTTCTTAAAATGCAAATTTATCTATATCTCTTCACCTGCTACAGCTAGACACATGGATGTACATGTGTATGTATATATATCATGTGTATATATACATGTATATATATATATTTTTGTATATATATATATGTGTGTGTGTGTATTCATGTGTATATGTATATGTATGTGTCTATGTATGTGTGTGCAGGTGTGTAAATATATATAATTATGTATGTATATGTATGTACATATGTATATGTATTTTGGCCCATATGTGTGTATATATATATGGTAGAAAGAAACTCTACGGAGAGCTAGACAACAGAAGGTCTTCAGAAAAGTAACCCCCTTTAGACAAGTGTTTCGGCCCTGAACTCCTTACACTCTTGGGGGGGCCGGGCCACATCCAGGTCATGACTCCTGGATGCCCTTCTGCTGTTATCTATTTTTTCCCCACGCCGGGGAGCGAACCTGGGCGATTCTGCGCTTCAGAACTGCGGTAAGCGGTTTTACCAATGTGCTAACAGGGCACACATCACCTGTAGGGAATTTAATCTTTATGAAGTTCACTTTTGGTTCCTCCTTGCCCAGATCCAGCTTGAGCTCCTTTCTGCTGCCTCTGCCATCGCTTTAAGGGCTCTAGTCCTCTTCTTCCCAGAAATGGCGAGTTGTTTCATGAGATCATAAGCGGAGGTGCCCACAAACCCTCTTGCCCCGACCTCTATGGCGAAGATTTTGACCCGCAGACCTGCTTTCTTCAGGGTGCTGGCAAGACCGGCGTATTTTTCGGTCTTGTAGATATGTGCTTCTTCCATTCTGCTTTCGTATGGCACAGTGAGTTCTATCAGAATCACTTGTTTCGAGTTCTATCAGAATCACTTGTTTCGTATGTATATATATGTATTATGTAGATCTGTATATGTTTGTTTATGTACATGTATATGCATGTATGTGGATATGTGTATATGTATGTGTGTGTATATCCATATATATATATATATATATCATCATCATCATCATTCTCCTGCCCGTGATGGGCGTAGAGGAGAGATGAGAGACACTCTTGAAGCCAGCCGTCGCCAACCAGTCCTGTCCTCCGCCTGTCGCACCAGCGTGGGGCCATCCAACCTGGTTCATACACATATATATATATGTGTGTGTGTGTGTGTGTGTGTGTGTGTGTGTGTGTGTGTGTGTGTGTGTGTGTGTGTGTGTGTGTGTGTGTGGTTGTGTGTGTATATGTGTTGCAACGAATGCTTGTTTTCCTGCATTTTGTTGAAACTGATGATTATACATTGTGTACATTTGGAGATGTTTGTAAATGATATTTATTTGAAAAAGAATGTAAACAAGTTAAATATATATATACATAAACTGATGAGTAAATGAAGAACAAGGGGAAATTATGAAGCCGAGTAAGTATAGTGTTTCTTCTTCATATAAGCAAGATGAATTCAAAACATTTTTACATTTATTGTCGACTGCTTAACAACATCGACGACGACGATAAAAACAGCAGCAGGAACAACATATATATAACAACAAAACAAAGAAAATAGTGCTCAAACCTGGTCAGCCAACCTTTGTTGAAAGGAAATGGCATGTGATATAACAAAGGAGCATCACTTTACTTTGTCATTACTGGAATTTTGAACTACCAAAGTAAAGTGACGATAATTCATTACATCCAGTACACTGGGCATAACAGAACATGGGGTTATGGGGATGGCACTCTGCTTCCAGACTGACAGGAATACTAACTGTCCTAGGGCAATTAGTCACATACTTATGTGTGTATGCCTAGTTGTCTCTTGCAAAATTCTACATGCACGTATTCTGCTGAATATTTGGATGAAAGACAACATTGAGCTGATTGGATAAAATGATACTGGTTGATATTTTTTTCGCGTAAAGGAAGCCACACTTAGGCACTGTAACTGATGACTTGTGCAATTGACCTGTTAAACAAATTCATCATTACATTCGCTTTTATC
Organism: Monoplex corrugatus; assembly: GCA_030674185.1. Lineage (NCBI taxonomy): Eukaryota > Metazoa > Mollusca > Gastropoda > Littorinimorpha > Ranellidae > Monoplex > Monoplex corrugatus. The sequence goes on along the minus strand of JAPXFY010000532.1, from coordinate 18,538 downwards.
TGTCTATCTCTCAGTATGCTTTAGGATACGTGCGACTTTATTTATTTTGTTTGACTAGGTGGTCCTAAAAACAATGGAAATTTTTCATTTTTATGGAAAACTACCTCAAAACAGTTAAACTTGTCTACTTTTTTGATGTAATCTCCTCCACAGGGAAAAAGATTAGTTTAGAGAACCATTTTGCATGAACATGACAACTTTCGTTTTCTTTCTGTTGATTTTAATCCCCCATCCCCACCCCCGACCTAACAACAGCTGTGTGACTGGTCTGATTTTTCGTAGCACTAATTTCATGTTAGACAAGAGGACTGTGTCATCTTCATGTAGCAGAAATGGCATATTAGTTTTGGATGTCTCGTTGAGAGACTGTGTGGGAAGCGTCATCTTGCATCATGTCTTTAATGTCATTGATCAAAATATTAAACAGTTTAGGACTCGTTCTATTTCCGGGGAGTACTCATTTCAGACTGAAACACATCGCGTAAATCCGTTGTTTGTTTTGCTGCACATTTTCTACTTTCTGGACATGCTTTTTTCTGTGGTAGAAATTTCCTCTTTTCTGTCACTCTCTTTGTTTCTACCTTGTTCCTTTGTTTTCTGTCATTTCTACCTATCATTGTCCACCTTACTGGTCCATTCACCTGTATGTGTTCGATAAAGTCTTATGTATATTTTCTTAGGGTCGATTATTGGCTGCATGTATTAAGTGCATTTTTGGCTCTAGGGAGGTGAGATATGCGGAAGCAATTCTAGGTAATGTATGCCCGTTTTATATATGTTTTTGTGTCCTTAGGTATGCTTACATTTGTAGTCAGGTGTGTTTTTTTTAAATCCCCTGTGCGATAATTTGGACAGAGTGGTCAGCACTTGGGGCATGTTGTTAGATTATGTGCACGAATGTATTGATATGTGTGCTTAATTTTCTTTTCTTTTTTTTCCTGTTGAAGTTTTGTATGTTTTGAAACGGTTCTGCCCTGATATGCCTCTAAGCAGTCGGCTGGGCTTTAAACAACAATAACAATGACAATCCATTTTGTCATATTAATTATGTGTCTCTAGGACTTTTCATTATGGTGTTCCTACCAAAGGAATCCAGAAGGCGTCCTTTCCCCCACACGTTTAGTGTCGTCTGCAAAGTGAACATGCCGAGTATCTACGCCCTAACGCTGTGCTTACCTCAAGAAACAAAAGATCATTCTTGGATGATCTTGATGTCATCATCAGTAAGATTTCAGAATCTGAGCACACCATACGGCTTGATGATGTCGATGCTTGAGTCGGATCAAGCCACTGCTCATGGCGAGACTGTCTTCGGACATGTCAGTCTTGGCAAGACAACAGCCAGAGGACGATAAAGCTCTGTTCCTACCGCAAGCTGTGCATCACTGTGGCCAACCTAGCCATTCCAACAGTGACAAAAGAACCAGTCAAGAGCCTTGAATGTTGGTATGATGACTCCTGAAAGAAACGACAAGAAGGGTCGAGATCAAGCAAATAGCAGAAGAAAGTCTGCAAATAACAAACCAGTGTGGCCTCCTTGGCAAATACAAAGTATGGTGCCTGTAGTTCATGCTGATTCCAAAGCTTCTGTGGCTTCTACTATTGTACAGTATCGGCAATTGCATAGCGCAATCGACAGAAAACAAAATCAACAAATACACACACACACACACACAAAAATAGCTTGGAGTTCCTGCCTGGTTTTACCGACGTTGCGCTACAAAATGGGGAAGGTCAGGAATTTTAAGTATCCATGACGACTCTGAAGGTAAGATTGTGAGATTAATCCAGCCCGATATGAACCTGAAATACACAAAACTTAAACCAGAACGCATACCTGGTGCAACGAAACAAAACATACTGTGCAACGAAACCAACATACCTGGTGCAACGAAACCAGAACACATACCTGGTGCAACGAAACCAGAACGCATACCTGGTGCAACGAAACCAGAACGCATACCTGGTGCAACGAAACCAGAACGCATACCTGTGCAACGAAACCAGAACGCATACCTAGTGCAACGAAACCAGAACGCATACCTGTGCAACGAAACCAGAACGCATACCTGGTGCAACGAAACCAGAACGCATACCTGGTGCAACGAAACCAGAACGCATACCTGGTGCAACGAAACCAGAACGCATACCTGGTGCAACGAAACCAGAACGCATACCTGGTGCAACGAAACCAGAACGCATACCTGGTGCAACGAAACCAGAACGCATACCTGGTGCAACGAAACCAGAACGCATACCTGGTGCAACGAAACCAGAACGCATACCTGGTGCAACGAAACCAGAACGCATACCTGGTGCAACGAAACCAGAACGCATACCTGGTGCAACGAAACCAGAACGCATACCTGGTGCAACGAAACCAGAACGCATACCTGGTGCAACGAAACAGAACGCATACTGTGCAACGAAACCAGAAAGTGCACATTTTGGCCCCAAGTCTTTGTCACAAACAACATGCACAAGACAACAAACAAAAAATGCACTTAACAGAAAAGAACAGTACACGACTTCCCTGCATTGGTGTTCTATTTTTGTGTACCAGTACCGGTATTTCTCTTTCCTCTTTGCTTGAACAGTAGCAGTCACTTTGATTTAGAATCCAGCCCAAGTTGAAGACTGGCAGAAAAAAGAAAGTTCAGGAGGCAGTGGACTTAGGGAAGAAAAGCCTCAAAGTCTGAGAAATAATAGGACACACACAAACGAATACATGCACATACATATATATATAAGACACATATATGTATAATGTATGTGTGTGTGTGTACATTTATGTTTATACATTTATCATGATGTACAGGGTGTTTCAAAGAGAATACGCCAAAATCATTACGCAGTTTTTTCAGGTCTATAGCATTGTAGTGGACTGAATCAGTGGTTATTTGATAGAGTAGTTATCAAAGTTTGATTGGGTGTCAGTTTCACCGCTGTCGTTAGTATAACTTCCGGTGCAGCTGAATTGTGGGAAGATCAATCAAAATGGCGACTCCTCAGCAGAAGGCGTTTTGCGTGCTTGAGTTCGCGAAAACAAACGCCATTGTCACGGTGCAACGTGCTTTCAGAACAGAATTCGGCATTGATCCGCCCCATTGTGAGAGCATTCGACGGTGGGTTAGACAGTTTAAAGAGAGTCGGTGTCTGTGCAAAGGAAAGAGTCCTGGAAGACCACGTGTTACAGAGGAGCAAGTGGAGAGGATTCATGATGCATTTGAGAGCAGCCCACGTAAGTCCGTACGTCGAGCAAGTCTTCAGCTTGCCATCCCTCATACCACTGTCTGGCGTGTGTTAAAGAGACGATTACACATGAAACCATACAAACTAAGCCTCGTCCAAGCACTTACTAATGATGACAAGGTGATGCGGAGGACATTCTGTGAGTCAATGCTGGAGATGGAGGAAGGTGATGAAACTCTCTTTTCACGTTTAGTTTTTAGTGACGAAGCGACTTTCCATTTGAGCGGCACAGTCAATCGTCACAATGTGCGCATTTGGGGAACAGATCACCCACATGAAACTGTTGAGCATGAAAGAGATTCCCCTAAAGTGAACGTCTTCTGTGCTGTGTCTCAAGACAAGGTCAAACCTATCTCGAAATGCCCCAAAACTGGCTATTCACTTTACTGCAAGCAGATTCGAATGACTTCATTTTTCAGCAAGATGGAGCACCACCCCATTGGCATCTCGGGGTTAGAGCTTATCTGAATGAAAACGTGCCTCAGCGATGGATTGGGAGGAGAGGTGCTAAAGACCTTGCTCTCTGTGCTTGGCCTGCCAGATCCCCGGACCTCACTGTGTGTGACTTTTTCTTGTGGGGGTATGTTAAAGACCAAGTTTATGTTCCACCACTTCCAGCAAGTATCGATGACTTGAAAGATCGAATAACAGCTGCAATCAACACGGTGGACCGTGACATGCTGAGGCGCGTTTGGGAGGAATTCTCATATCGGCTTGATGTTGTCCGCGCTGCCGGTGGTGGCCACATTGAGCACTTATAAAACATGAAATGAAACTTGAATGTATATACAACACATGTGTTCATGCTAGAGGTTTGTAATTGTTTTCGTTTTTGACACATCACGTGATGATTTTGGCGTATTCTCTTTGAAACACCCTGTATATTACACAGTTTATTAGGCTGCAGATAGTTGGATTGTAGAATAAGTCATTCAATAATTCTGCTAAGCTTTCTAAATTTACAAATTAGATACTCTGTACAGTGTACTATTTGGTGAATCAAAGCATTCTGACTTCTGTCATTTTCTGGTTGTCTTTTCATCTTGGATGTGAGCTGTCAGAAGAAACACAGCAAACGCATCTTGTAGTATTTATGCAGTACTGAGAGAAGAACTTGTGACATTCATGTAGGACTTCTACACATTAATGAAGTCTGGTTGTCGGTGTAAGAAACGAATAATGCTCTTTAAAATTTCACGCATTTCAAAACTTTTATCAAAAATGTCTGCAGATATCATTTAAATGATCACACCATGTCATGTTTGCCACTTCAGTATGAATACCAACTGGCACTGTCTGATGTTCAGAAGACAGTCATTAGCATTTATAAATACAATGGTGGAATTCACTGGTAACTGTAAGATGTCTTCATGGATATCGTTTACAACAACTACAGCGACCAACTGACGTTCTGTTCTTTCCCTGTGATTTATGGCTATGGCATACGATCTTGCGATTCTAAGATCGCAAATATTTACTCAATCATATTTACTGCCTTGATTTATCACTAAGGTTTACGACCGAACAGCTCAAAAACTAAACAATAAAACAAAAATATACAAAGCAAACCAATCTCACCCTCATCGTACCATTATCACCACCCCCACTCGCCCGTCACCGTCACTGCTATTGTCACCACCGTCACCGCCCTCCTCAGTCTCCAGGCCATAAAGATATTGGCTCATTCTGTCATTGTACACAGCGTTGGTGTGACTGATCATGAACATTGCTATGTTATATAAATAAGACAATTTTCAGTTATTGTTTTCTCATATACGGTCACATCATTGTACAGACATGTTCATTAATAGACAAAGAGCGTGTGTTGAGAAGTTAACAACGATGAAAAAGGAAAGAACATATAATTTATCGATATTATTGGGTAGCTTTGGACATTTACACAGAAAAAGCATATTGATGAAGGGTAAACATTTACATTGATGATATCTATGTATGAAATATAAACATTTACTCTGATAACGTCTGTCTGTGAAATCTAAACTTTCATACAATGTCTATTCATGAAAATGATAATTTACATTGATATCTATTTGTGGAACTATTTTAGTCAAATCCATATGTATAAGAACAGTCGATCATCACTGATCAGTCTTGACATGTTCACTATACAGAAGACATAAGTTTGGACCTAAATTTGTTTTTATGAGTGTTCGTGTATGTGTGAGTTGGGGACTAAATTATCTAAACACGCACTTTCTTGACACATTTTATTTCATTTCTTCTGGTGCACTTTGTCTATATGTACAGCCCCTACAAACTCTTCATGACACTTTCAGGGTACTACAGTTTACAGTTTATGAATTCATATCAGCTATCTTCTCCTATTCCCCTCGTGGGGATGCTGGGGGCTCTTTCAGTAGAAATAGTATCCCCACTTTCTAGAAATTCTGTGTTAGAAATGTCCTCTTTTCTGTCACTCTCTTTGTTTCTGCCTTGTTCCTTTGCTTTCTGCCATTTCTTCCTAACATTTTAAAGTGCATTTTTGGCTCTAGGGAGGTGAGATATGTGGAAGCAATTTAGGCCCGTTTTTATACATGTTTTGGTGTCCTTAGGTATGTTTGAATTTGCATTCAGGTGTGGTCAACATTCAGGGGCATGCCCTTAGATCATGTGCGCGAATGCATTGATATGTGTACTTAGTTTTCTTTCCTTTTTTTTCCTCTTGAAGTTTTTGTATGTTTTGAAGAGGTTATATCCCTGATATGGCTCTATGCAGTCGGCTGGGCTTTAAACAACCATGGAAATCTTCTCCTGCTGAGCTAACTGTCAGGGAAGATACGCTGATTTTTCCGTAATTTTTTTTTAAATGCTTGACAAAGGTCAGTTGACCGAAAAATTTCGCCTGTCTTGTGTGTAGGTAATATTTTTTCGTGCTCTCATTCTATTTTCATGTGCTGAGTTTCTATTTCCAAGTCACTTTGCTTGAAATTGTTGGACAGCTTTTTGATCAATGTCAGTCAAGTAACATTTCCTGTTTTGGATCTTGCAAGGCTGTTGGTTAGTTCTGTTTCTGTATTCGTGTATTTATGTTTACTTCATCATCATCATCATATGCCCTGCCACATGGCGTTGGTGATCATGGCTCTCCATACGATTCTGTCCCTTGTCACTGCAAGTGCATTTCCCATCCTGTCTGTCCTCAGCAACCCTGTAAGTCCGTCCAATATTTTCTCGCTGGGTCTGACTGGCGTTTTCTTTCCTTCCAGTTTTCCTGTTGTAACCAGGTGCTCCAATTCCCCTTTCCTCATAAACTGTCCTATAAATGTTGCTTGTCTTTTCCTTTTCTTCTTTATAAGTGTTCTTGTTTCTGCCTCCTTCAAGGCCGTCACTTTTGTTTTCATTGCTGTCCATGGAACTCTATGTTTACTTACGGAAGCGAATTCCGCTGATTAACTTTGCCAGGGACAACTTTTTTGTTGTAACCAGTCGCCGTGGTGTAGTGGTTAACGCAACGGACTGCAGACTGGAAGGTTGTGGGTTAGAATCCCCATCAGTACCTTCAAAAATGATTGTGGGATTTTTCGGCTCTAACCGGCTCCTACTCAGAGTTGGGCATGCTATGGGCTCATTGGGAAGACTGGAACCACACAGTCGAGTCTCATCCACTTCACGGATGCGTCATTGAGGGTGTTGCTCAAATCTTCTGACCAACACTGCAAGTGTCTAAATCTCTCGGGCCTGGTTGATGCCAGGATATATCATGATAGTAAGCATAGAGTACAACCCTGTCACGCAGTCTCGATCCTAGATGGAACTCCATAGCATCATGATTAACATCCACATCAACAACATCATCATCGCATACCGGTAATAAAAACTGTTTCAGCTTCTGTGGCCATTAAAGTGGCGTAGAAAATGAGATTAAAATAAAAAGGTGAGCACTATGGTAACCTCCCTGAGTGCGATGATCCTTAGAACAAAAACAAAACAAAACAAACAAACAACTTTTGTTGTTGTCGTAGGATCTTTAACGTGCACTAAGTATGTGATGCACACTGGATTATGGATTATGATCTCATCCAAAACATTAAAGTACAAGGTCATCTGCAAATTCCAAGTTTTCCAGTCTCTCATTTAACGTCATTTTTCTTTTTTTCAGTTTTCTAAGCAGTGTTGCGTGGAATGTGTGTATATGTGTTGTTCTGGTTGTTTGGCCCACACTATGCGTGTGTTATGTTGCTGTAAGTCTGCATTCTCCATCTGTGATGGGTAGTCTTTGTGTTAAGCACGTAAGTCTCTCTCTCTCTCTCTCTCTTTCTCTCTTTCTTTGTCTGTCTCTCTCTGTCTCTATCTCTTTGTCTCTCTCTGTCTCTCTATCTGTGTCTCTCTCTCTGTGTCTCTCTCTCTGTCTGTCTGTCTCTCTCTCTCTGTTTGTCTCTGTCTGTCTGTCTGTCTGTATGTATGTCTCTCTCTCTCTCTCTCAGGGCGGTAGTGGTGGTGTTTGTTGGGCATTTTCGTATTTCCCTAAGTCACCTAACACTGGCATGACTTTAAGGACCTTTAACTCGGGGTATGTGATGTTCTGTATGCAGATACATAACAAGGGGCTCAGCCACTGGCAGTCTGCACATATACTGAATGTGGTATCGGAAAAATTCTACCTTTTGTTCATTAGGCGCTATCAGGCAAGATCGAACTTCAGAGCCTCATATTTCAGATCCTCTTCTTCTTCTTCTTCTTGGCGTACGCTGCTACACAATCATCTGAGTCCGGGCGATGAATGTAGCCGTCTTTTCCAGCTCCTGTCTGCAGCCATGGAGTTTGGTTGTCAGCGGAGTGTCTGTCAGCCACACGTCCTGTCTTGTCACCTGGTGAAGGGGACATCTTTGGAGTTCCTCTTCTTTGAAGTCCACAACGTAGTCAACATAGTCCTCTCTCTCTCTCTCTCTCTCTCTCTCTCTCTCTCTCTCTCTCTCTCTCTCTCTCTCTCTTGTCTGTCTCTCTCTTTCTCTTCTCTCTCTCTCTGTCTCTGTCTCTTGTCTGTCTCTTTGTCTCTGTCTGACTCTTCTCTCTCTCTCTCTCTCTCTGTCTTTCTCTGTCTGTCTCTTTGTCTCTGTCTGACTGTCTCTTTGTCTCTGTCTGATTGTCTCTCTCTCTCTCTCTCTGTGTCCAATGGATGCTTTTCCTTGGGTTATTGTATGCCTTTTATTTGATTATTTTCATAACATATATGTATAATGTTATTTTGGTTGTTAGTGATTTTGTTTTTAATTTTTTGAAGTAGATCGGCGTCATCTTTGTATGTTAACCAGTGTAGGACAACAAGGAAACAGAAAAGGGCATAGTAGATAACCCTGTGACACGCCTGTTGTAACTGTGATTTGTATTCTGTCAACTTTCCTGTAAGAATTTTTATTTATTTTATTTTATTTTGTTTTATTTTATTTTATTTTATTTATTTTATTTTATTTTGTTTTGTTTTATTTTATTTTATTTATTTTATTTATTTTTTTTTATTTTATTTTATTGCTATTTTGTTTTATTTTATTTTATTTTATTTTATTTTGTTTTATTTTATTTTATTTTATTTTTATTATTCTGTCAACTTTCGTTATAGAGAACCTGGCAAGTAAGGCCAACACATGTCTTTCTGATGAACTTGACTGCTTTGTCATAAAGTGTAAGTATCTTACAGTAAAACTTTAAAAGGGACTTGTGTCCATAAAGCTTTTGATGAGCCATCATACATCTATCACAGACACTAACATACACACATGCACACACACAAACACACACACAACCGAAAATACACAAATACACACACCACACATACGAACATATACACAAATACATATACACACAAACACACACGAACATACACAAATACATATACGCACACACACACACACACACACACACACACACACACACACACACACACACACACACACCACACACACACACACCACACACACAAAAAGCACACACTCACTCCATCACGCATAACACGCATCAGATAAATAATGTCTTTTATTTCTAGATTTTTTTTATCGATGAATTAACTAAAACTCATATTAATTTATTTCATAACAGCATCTATTATGATTCTGACTCATCAACACACACATTTACACACGTACATAGTTATCATTATTACTTGTCTATTATCTAATGCGCATTTGTTATTGTAAGGTACTTGGGGTTTCAAAAAGTGCCATGTATATCCTTTAATACTGTCAACCACACACACACACACACACACACACACACACACACACACACACACACACACACACACACACACACACACACACACACACACACACACACACACACACACACGCACACTCAGTCTCTTTGGGTATCTCTGAACTAAGTTTACCATTTCTGTGCGCAGAGTCGGGAACACTATGACTGCGTGAAACGTGAGAAAACTGTAGAAACCTTTAGACTGTCTTCAGTGACATCTGTGATTTATCTTCTTCTCTCTCTCTCTTTATTCTCTCTCTCTCTCTCTCTCCCCTCTCTCTCTCTCTGTCCCCCCTCTCTTATCTGTCTGCCTCCTTTCTCTCTCTCTCTTTTCTGTCTCTCTCCTTACTCTCTCTCTCTCTCTTATTCTCTTCTCTTTTGTCCCCCCTCCTCTCTATCTGTCTGCCTCCTTTCTCTCTATCTCTTTTTCTGTCTCTCTCTCTTATTCTCTCTCTCTCTCTCTCTCTCTCTCTCTCCGTCCCCTCTCTCTCTCCCTTCGTTCCTTCTCTCTCTCCTTCCCTCCCTCTCTCTCTGTCCTGTTTTTATGTCTGTGTCTCTCTCTTCTCCCTTTTCCTCCCCCCCCTCTCTCTCTCTCACGCCCTCCCTCCTAAGGCACTTACAATAGCGGATCGATTAATCAACACGAAGAGCATCCACCTGCCAGCATAGCACACAGCTCAACAAGCCATCAAGGATACGTGGCAGATCTATTTCCAACCCTATACCCCTTCCCCATATCACAGGTTCCACACAGTGAATCCCAGTCCACCAACTCCGTGACCTGTAAGATCTGTCTCACTCACAACCTGGCAGCTATCAAATGACTGACTTTAATTTTTCTGTTCGTTAGTGTGTATACAGGAAATGTCGCTAAGAAATGAAGCTGGGGGGGGGGGGGGGTCTGCAGTTTTGACGGGAAGCCTGGTGTCGAGTCATGTTGTACACTTGAAGTGTGTCTTCCACACCATATGTCCAGTGCTACCATTGTCTTCCTTGGTTCTGACGCCTCAGCGTCTGGTGATGTAAGTTTGAAGGGCTGGTTGGTTGACTGACGTCTTAGTCAGGTGGCCAGATCCCTTGATCTGCTCTTGGACGATGAAATGATTGACAGTTTGTTCAGAGCCTCTCTCATATCTCTTCGTTTCTAATCATGTTTCTTTCAGTCTTGGTGTATGCTCTTCTGAGACATTTCATCCCACCACCACCACCCCTATGGGGTTGCCTGGGGCTCTTTCAGTATAAACAGTATCCCCACCTTCTGGCAATATCTGTACAAGAAATGTCTTCTTTTCTGTCACTTTCTTTGTTTCTGCTTTGCTCCTTCGCTTTCTTTATGTAGATATTGAATGGATCGTGAATGTGTACACAGGCGCCCTGGACAGGGGATCATGGACATTTGGTTTGCTTCTTTTGAGGATTTTCCATTCCACTGACTGGCGTCAAGAGCATATGGAATTTATTCCAAGCGTATAGACGCTGTCTTGAGAAACTGAAACTGAAAGTCACTCCGTTTTGTTGGGTTTCCCTTCATTCAGTAGGTAAGTCAGTAATGACAGCAGAGTTAGGAATGAAGTTGTGGTAGCCAAGCCCATGAGAATACACACTTTTTGGGACTTCGTTTTTCTTTGCTTTTTGTTTCTTGCTTTGTTTTGTTCCTTTTTTTATATGATTTAATTTGCTTGCTTGTTTTTATATCAGGTTGTGAATTATTTTAGTCTTCCCAACATTTGGCTTGTTTCCAAAATAAGTTGCCATTACATTTCTGTACGCTTAGTTAGAGCCATTTTTTCTATTTCAGTTAAGAACTGGTACATATCACTCAAATATTTTTCCATTTATGGTTGGTAGTTTTAAATTTTCCCAACCAAGATAACTTTAAGGCTTCAGCATATTTCTTAATATCTGGTAGTTTAATCCTCCATTCTATATGCTTTTTATGGTTGCCTTTTTAGTGATTCTATCATGTTTGCCAATAAAAGAAAAACACGTTTTGTAAAGATTACTCATGAACTCCTCAGGGGGGGGTATCAGGAGCAAATCCAGAGGTGAATTAATTTAGAAGAAGTGAGAGATTTTAATTCTGCAATTCTCTCTAAAGGTTATACATTTTTTCATCCAAATGTGTAACAAAACTCTCACTATATATTTATGCTCCACACCTTCTTACATCATTTCTAAACCATACACCCAGTACATTAAATGTTTGGGGATTCCAGTTTACATTCAGATATTGCGTATATATAATTTTTTACCCCCTTTTACTTCCTAACCAGATTGTTTGTGTTTCCTCAGCGTTCATGAAGAGTCCTGAAGCATTTCCAAATTTTTAAGACAAGGAAGACAAATTTTTCAAAAGATGTCTTAGCTCCATTATTCATCATCGGCAAATTGAGATATTTTGTGTTCATTACAAGTAATTAAATCTCTTTTATGACTTTATCTTCTTTTATCAGTCTTTCGAGGCATAATACAAATAAATAATATGATAGAGGGTCACCTTGTCTACAGCCTGTTTCTCAGAAGACCAATTTAAATGTGTCCATTAATGACAGCAGTCGACTTTTTTTTTTTTTTATAGAATGTTTCCATTCATTGACATATATTTTCTACAAGCGACACGCTTTCAAAGCTGTGAGCAAAAATGGCTATTCTAAAGAATCAAAGGCCTTTCAAAATCCAGACAAAGTAATAGTCCAGTAACTTGTGATATTCAAGCAGTAATTAAGTCATATATTAATTTCAGTATGGTCTCCAAGGTATCTGCTTGTAACAAAGCCTGTTTGATCTTCACAAATTAACTTCGGAATGATTAGTTTAATTCTATTTGCAAAGCACGCATCTCCATTTTTATATAATCATTCAACAGTGTGATAGGACTCCAAGTTTTTATGTATTCTCTTTGTTTGTCAGGTTTTGGAATGCAGGTTAAAGTCCTTTTTTTGGTTTGCTGAAAGTTCTTCTTCTGTAAATGACTGATTTAAAGCGCATACAACAAACGGCCAAGCTTTTGAGGAAAAAAAAGTAAAATTTTGCCCAAATCCATCTGTTACTGGACTCTTTCTATTTTTTTCTTGCAAATCCGTTTCTTCCGAATCTATTTCCTTTCTAAGGAGTTCCTCTCATCTTTTGATAATTTTTGACATTCGTTAATCGTTTACCCACTTGACTACTAGTCAGACATGTTGTCAGTGTCTTTGTTCAGGGTGTCTTGGCTATGGTACGGTATGGGATAGGTTCTGAGATAGGGTGTGTGGACCAAACTTCCACAAAGGTTGCAAGATTGACAGGGTGTTGGACAGTGGATGTAGTTCTTGGACAGTCACCTAAACAGACAGAGAAATGCTAAACCATTGCCCACACATCTGATCTTTGTTTTTTAGTCAGATGTGGCCGGAAGTTTAGATCATCTACTGTCTCCTTATTGACAAGATTTCTGAAAGTCAAACACTACGGTCGTATTGTTTCTATCAGACAAATGCTTCTCTGTGTTCTCCTTGAGTAGTCTCATGTCTTCACTATTCTTATTTTCTACGTGTCGTCACTCATCCCACTTAAGACCTCAATGGGGCACCTCAATGACAGAAAGATGTAGCTCAGTGGGCACTATGCCATATCTCAAAAGCTTTCTATTGTTCGGATTTCGCTAAAAACTGCACAAAAAAAACAGTGGACGGATGATGGTAAGGCTTGGTACCATAAAGTGCCGCTCACCCGAAGAAAAGTTACATGTAGATTAGAGCCTCTCCTTTTCAGGTTTAGTGATTGCCACAGGACCTGTGTTTGGCTTGCCAGGTAGGAGGTCCCTCGTATACGACTTCTAAATGACTGTGCCTGTAACAACACCTTTTCGTGATATCTTTCGTTCCCCTGTGTGGATATACTGGGGGGGGGGGGGGGGGGGGAGTCTGGAGTGCTAGAAATTTCCTCTTTTCTGTCACTGTCATTGCTAACAAACCCCACATCCGCTGTCCCCACCCTACATGTATACCCCCACTTAAATGTGTTGTTTCATTTGTTTTCTTCGCATCAGTTAGAGACGTTAAACGAAAGGTGAACGCCCTCATTTAAGCAAATAGGAACCAGAAAAACACAAAAAGATAGAATCAGAACGCGTATTTAACATAACTAAACAAGGCGCACATTTTCAGCCAAAATGGCCTTTGTCCAACATACACAAAAGACAACAAAGAACAAAAGTTACAGGAGTTGAGTGGGAGGGTGGGGGGGGGGGGCAGTTTCGTTGAGCAGGAAAAATGACATATGAAATTATAGTTATTGCGAGTTGTGGGAACTGAAGCAGGGAAGACAAATGCGAGTTCTTGAGGGAAGTGAGACGAATTCTACAACACAAAGGTAGAGAGGCATATTTTTGTTGTTTCGTCCTAAGGAGGATTTAAGGCTGACATACAGGAAATCAGCAGACTATTGTTCTCTTACAGAGTGTCGTTTGTGTTTGTGGCAAGGTGTATTTTTTCAGCCAGTGCACGGAATGCCTAAGATTTGACCTCAGTTCTTATGTTGATTACCTGAAGAATGTCTGCTCTTAGGCAGACTGAACAAAATCCAAGATTACTATCCCACGAAAAAAAATGCTGGACAAGTTTCACCCAGTGACAGCTGTTTAGGAATAGAATCGCAGCATTTGCCAAAGAATTACGACTGATCAGTCAGTAGCTATATTATTAACAATGGGATAATTTACTAGAATATTAGCGATCAGTATGGAAAAGAAGCTAAAGGGCTGTTTTCCTCACAAAGACGAATGTTACAAAATACCATCGACGAAGTATCACCAGATCTTGCTCTCTCTCTCTCTCTCTCTCTCTCTCTCTCTCTCTCTCTCTCTCTCTCTTCTCTCTCTCTTTCTCTCTCTCTCTCTCTTTCTCTCTCTCACTGTGAAATACCGATGTACAGGTTCGTGCTAGTATACCGTTGTGGTCGAGTTGTGAAATGATTATCGCTGATTCATTTGTGCAGCTATAATTTTGATGGTCCTTAAACAGTTTCTAACAATCGCTTTGTTGTAAAGTGACAGCCTTCTACTCGCCCCGCTCTCCCCTCCTCCATCTGTCTTTCCTGAATGAAAGTATAGCCTCATTTCCCGAGAATATAGGTAGGAGAACAATTATTACTTATTTTTCTTTTTTTTCCTGTTTAAGTATTGTGTATGTTGTGAAATGGTGATAGCCCTGATATGGCTCTACGCAGTCTGCTGGGCTTTAAACAAAAATAGCAATAACAATAACAATAGTTCTGTTGACAAAATACCAATCTTTGGGGAGGGGCTCAGGGGATGGTCGTGGGAGGAGGAAAGGTTCTGGAAGGCAGACATTGTTTGCAGTTTGATTTTTTATAGATGCGACATTTGGTATCTTTTTCTGTTTACAGGTCAAATTAAAAACAACTGATGATGGGGACAAGGCCCTGAACTGAGGTAAGTATTGTGGATAATTTGTGTGCAGTGCTTTTTCTATGTGTGTGTGGATGTGTGTGTGTGTGTGTGTCGAGAGGGTGCAGTTTGAATGTGTTTGTGGATGCACATGCATAAGTGTTAAGTGTTCTGATTCTTTTTTTTTTTTATATATCTGCCTTAGCTTGTTTTTAACCCAGACATCCCCCCCCCACACCCCCCTACGGGTATGATGGGGGCTCTTTCAGTATGAATAGTATCCTCACCTTGTGGAAATTCTGTGCTAGAAATTTCCTCTTTTCTGTCATTCCTTTTGTTTCTGCCTTGTTCCTTTGCTTTCTGTCATTTCTACCTATCATTTTCTGCCTTGCTGGTCCATTCACCTGTATGTGTTTGATAAAGTCTTATGACTTTCTCTTTGGATTGATGATTAGGTCCCTGTACATGTATTAAGTGCATTTTTGGATCTAAGGAAATGAGATATGTGAAAGCAATTTTTTGTAATTTAGGCCTGTTTTTATATGTGTTTTAAGTTCATAGTTACGTTTAAATTTGTATTAAGGTATGTGTTTTAAATCTCCTGTGTGATGAATTGGAAGGAGTTGTCAACTCCAGGGGCATTGCCTTAGATTATGTGCACAAATGTATTGACATGTGCACTTAATTTTCTTTTCTCATTTTTCCTGTTGTAGTATTGTGTATGTTTTGAAACGGTTACAGCCCTGATATGGCTCTGCGCAGTCGGCTGGGCTTTACACAAATATAACAATAACAAAAATATCAATCCAACATCTTAAAATCCTCCTACCAGAAAGCTCTGAATATTCTTCGAGTCGTAGCTTATACAGACTGGGGTGCTGACAGTTAAACACTAGTTTACCTATCTAGAGCTTTAATTCACTCTGAACTGGACTATAGTTGCGTAGTAAATGGCTCTGCCAGACCCTCCTACCTAAAACTACTGGATCCCATTCACCATCAAAGACTGCACCTTTTGTTTCAGTGTACGCTTGTATTCAGAACATCTCCTGTCTGCTGTTTATACGCTGAGGTAGGGGAGTCCCCCCCCCCCCTTGACTAACTGCAGAAGGAAATTTACCTTAAATTTTGAAACTGTTCTCAGAACCCGAAAACCCAGCCTATGACTGTGTCTTCAGCCCCAGATTTCAAAGCGAATCGATATCCGTCGTCATATCGAAAAGGCAGATATAGATTTAACAGTTGTTTCTGACTTCTCCAAATTTCCAGACAGCCCACCATGGACCTTGAAAACACTGAAGGTCTGTTTTGATCTTGTTTCCTTCTGTAAAGACTGTACCAGATCACTGGCATACAAGTCTTTTTTTTTGCAGCATTGTGTCAGAAATTTTGTCATCCCACAGAATCTTCATGGATTGATCAAAGTCTGATGAAGGTGTTGCCGCCTCTGCCTTCTGTTCCCCTGTTCTTAAGCGTTCATTTTTGAAACTTATTCCGTCTGACATTCTGTTTATACCGCAGAACTGACTGCTCTGGTTTTGGCACTAAAACTAGTGTCCAAATTTAAAGATTTTCTCATTTTTTATGACTCACTTTCTGCTTTGCAGGCTATTCCTGGCCAAAACATTAGTCAACCTGAGCATCTGAAGTTCGATAAATTGTTTTCTAGCCTTAAAAGTGAAGGTTACCAGATTGTTTTTGCCTGGATTTCTGGCCATGTTGGTACTGGAGGCAATGAAAAGGCCGACTGGCTGGCCAAGAACGCCACAAGGAAAAGATGTCTATGTCCTCGATTCCGTATGCACTTATGCAGATGTTTTGCATCTTCATTTTGCTTGCTTGCAAGAAAGAATGATTTGTCCATTCGTCGTTTTTCTTTCTAAGTAGTTCACACTCATGACAACAGTTTGAAACGCAGTTCATCTGATCTATTAAAGCAATAATCTGCTTGCTACTGCTCCAGCATGTTCATGTTTGACTTACACCATGTCAAAAGTTTGGCTTCGTTTAATTTTCTTCGTTTCTCCACCAGAACGTTGAACGTGTACACAAACGGATTCAGAGCAGAGTTTAAGGGCAGTACAAAGACGGCCAGTGCCACATTTGCCTCACCAGGGATGGGAACACCAGCCAGTGCTAACATCCCACACAGTCCAATAGGAAACCAGCACATGAAATCTGTCACAGCTACAGTGATCAGTCTTCGAGCTATGGTCATATCCTGTGAGGCTTTGGTCGTGCTGGATATCAAAGTATTCTTCTGTACTGACCAATAGATAAAAGCTTGGCCAGCTGAGATTAACAAAAACAGGATAAAGTTGAAGACAATCATCACATTGAAGGAGTAAACTCGTCCTTTAAAGTCCTTTTTGGTGACTGGTAGGGGAATACACATTCCAGTCTGGCGGTAAAACTCCCAGTGGGATGTCACCGGAAGTAGTGGTATTAATGCTAGGAGCAAACCAACAGTCCAGGAAACAAGACAAGCAACAGCTGAAGAAGATTTTTTGAATCGAAAGTTGCTGAATGGAAAGTGGAGCACAACAAAACGATCCAGCGTGATAAGCCAGATTGTTAAAGCTGATACTTCACTGGAAAACAGAGAAAGAAAGCCAGATATCTGACAGGCCACGCTGCTTTTCCATTCGTCCTCATTGTAGAGATATCTGCCTCGGTATACTTGATCAGCCACTCCAATGATGGTAACGTAGACGCCCATGATAAGGTCAGCTATAGACAGATTAGTGACAAACACATTGAAGCCACTGAGTGAAGTCTTGAGTACACATAAACGAATGACACAACAGAACACGTTGCCGGTCACAGACATGCAGCTGATCAGCCACAGAAACCCACGATATGTCCCGGTCTGTAATAAGTCCTCACATGACGATATTTCATCTTTAGGAGCATTACAAAAACTCTGTTCAAAATGATCTGGGAGTATGTCACTGCAGCACAGTTTATAGTTCTGTGCAGAAATTATACGTAGATTTGGAAGATTTCTGAATATATCAGGTGGGAAGTTTTTTACAGGACTGTCCTCCATATGTAGTGTGGTTAGGTAAGGTGTATACTGAAAACCATTGGTATCAATTGTGTGAATTGTGGTAAATGAGAGATCAAGATTACTTATAGATAAGAAAGAGGATAATACCTGACTGTTAAACACTGTCAGTGTGGTGTTTGATAGATCAAGAGTCTTGAGTGCACTCTGCTGTGTGACAGTTGTTGGCCCACTGTGGAGCAAGCTCAAAGGGTTGCTAGCCAGGGTCAACAATCGCAGATTTTTGAGCCAACAAATACAGACATGTTGATATGTGTCAGCTTGTTATCAGAGAGGTCCAAAAACTTCAAGTTGGGCAATTTGATATCAGACAAAAAGATCAAGGAACACTGGACAAGACGTAAATGAACAAGATATGTGTTGTTACTTAAATCCGAAGGAGACAACCCCGAACCCTTGGCGTCCAAGTAACGGAGATCAGGATAGAGGGAAGCAGAGAAAGAAAGATGACACAAAAAAGCATGACCATGACACATACAGACTTCAGGGCAGATCAAACCACAAAACAGTTCATCATCATGTAGTGGACAGTGGGGCCAGCCATCACACAGGTAATCACCATGCACACATATACTGGAAGATTGACATCTAAAGAATCCAGGACATATCATTTTATCATT
>JAPXFY010005322.1:0-15281 GCA_030674185.1 Monoplex corrugatus | reverse complement strand
TTTGTTTTTTTACGGTCTGGTGCACAAGGGTTTTGACGTTTGTCAGAGTTTTCACGTGCGTTTTGCACGTTTGTGAAATGTCTTCATTTCGTTCATTTTGTGTCTGCGTCTTCCGACACTGCCCACCCGCGTCTTTTGGTATTTGCACATTCTGACATATGGGGACTAATGATTACATAAATAATTATAAAAAAACGAATGAACAGTTTAGAGAATTATGAGTGTGTGCGCTTGATTTGATTTATACATCAAGATCAGTGTCTTATAGACATTTTTTATGTTATTATTGTTGTTGTTATAAATTATTACTTACATTACACACATAATTACATGTTCACATAATAAATGAATAGTTTAAATTATGATTTTAATATTTTACAATTTCCCCGATTCAATCCTTTCAACTTCACCAACAAGTTTAAACATAATTCTCGAGCTTCATTCATAACCTATCGTTTTTCTTTAAGTCAAGTTATGGCATATTAAAACATGTTAGTACAACTTTATGTTACCTGATAACTAGTGGGTAATAGGAGTTGTTTGCTTTTTGATGATGTGATGACGACGACGACGACGACGACGACAACAAAAAGATGATGATGATGATGATGGACGACGACAACAATACTGATGACGATAAAATAATGACAATGTTCTCGCTGGTCAACAATATGTGCCGGCCATCACACTGTTGAGTTCTTCACTACTTTTCAACGTGGCACGGTGGTTAATACCAGGACAACTGATTGACAGTGGGGTGGGTTCAAATCCCATCAGTCAAAAAAGAAAAAAAAAAGAAAAAAAAAAGAAGAAAAAGGTGTATGTGTATGTGTGTGTGTGTGTGTGTTGTGACTGTTTGTTTGTTTGTAAATGTATGTTGTGTATTTTTGGGGTGTGTGTATGTGACTGTGTTATGTGTTTGTAAATGAAATGTATGTGAAGTGTGTGTGTGTATGTGACTGTGTATGTGTTTGTAAAATGTATGTATGTTATGTGTGTGTGTGTAGGGTGACTGTGTATTTTGTTTGTAAATGTATGTATGTGTATGTGTGTGTGTGTATGTGACTGTGTATGTGTTTGTGTTTGTAAATGTATGTATGTGTAGTGTGGGGGTGTGTATGTGTTTGTGTTTGTAAATGAAAGTATTATGTATGTGTTGTGTGTGGTGTGTGTGTGTATGTGTTTGTGTTTGTAAATGTAATGTATGTGTATGTGTGTATGTGTTTGTGTTTGTAAATGTATGTATGTGTATGTGTGTGTGGTGTGTATGGTTTGTGTTTGTAAATGTATGTATGTGTATTTTGGGTGTGTATGGTTTGTGTTTGTAAATGTATGTATGTTTTAGGGTGTGTGTGTGTATGTGTTTGTAAATGTATGTATGTGATGTGTGTGTATGTATGTGTTTGTAAATGTATGTATGTGTATGTGTGTGTTTTGGTGTAGGGTTTGTAAATGTATGTATGTGTATGTGTGTGTGTATGTGTTTGTGTTTGTAAATGTATGTATGTGTATGTGTGTATGTGTATGGGGTATGGTTTGTAAATGTATGTATGTGTATGCGTGTGTGTGTATGTTTATGTGTTTGTAAATGTATGTATGTGTATGTGGGGTGTGGGGTATGTGTTTGTAAATGTAGTATGTGTGTGTGTGTATGTGTATTGTTTTTGTAAATGTATGTATGTGTATTGTGGTGTGTGTATGTGTATGTGTTTGTAAATGTATGTATGTGTAGTGTGTTTTGTGTATGTGTTTGTAAATGTATGTATGTAATTGTGTGTGGGGTGTATGTGTATGTTTTTTGTAAATGTATGTAGTTTTATGTGTGTGTGTTTTTATTTTGATGTGTTTGTAAATGAATGTGAAGGGTGTGTGTTGGTTTGTGTATGTGTGATGTGTATGTGTGTATGTGTATGTGTGTGTATGTGTATATTTTGTATGTGTGCGTGTAAGCGTGCCCTGTGTGTATATAAGTACGTGTGTGAGTGTGTAGTGTGCGGGTGTGTGCATGTGTGTTGTGTGGGTGGGGCTGCTGTGTTGTATGTGTGTATGTATGTATGTATGTATGAAATGTATGTATATACATAATATATAACTATATATATAATAAATTATATATATATTATTGTGTGTGTGTGTGTTGTGTGTTTGTGAGTGCGTGCCTGTGTATGTGTGTGTGTCTGTGTATGTGCTTGGTGTGGTGTGTGTGTGTGTGTGTGGTGCGTGCGTGTGTGGTGGTGGCGTTGGGGTAAATGTGAGTGTGTGTGTGGGCGTGTGAGTGTGTGTGTGCGCGCGCGGGCGCGTGCATAAAAAAAGCTATACATAGAGAAGGGGGAGGGAGGGTAGGGTCTCACCTTTTCCCATTATCGGGAGCTGTCATGTTACTATCAGAACGGGATAAAGAGTTACTTGAACTTCATAGTGTCAGTCTAATCTCTCCCTCTGGGTGTGAAAAAAACAGGGTGTACGCCTTTCCTACCCTCACCTCTTATCCCCAACACACGCTCTCTCTCCCTCCTCCCTCCTCCCCCCCCCTTTGCTATTACCCCCCTCCCCCCCCCCCCCCATACCTTCTTTTCCATCTGTCGGTCTCTTACAAAGCAGGCCCAGTGAGCCCTTAATCCTTGAGTACTAAATAAAGTGTTTTCAAGTTTCACATCTCTCTCTCTCTCCTCTGTCTTCCTCTCTCTCTCCTCCCCTGTCTGTCTGTCTCTTTCCAGATCTATCTCGAGTTCATAGGTCCACTGGCCTGTTTGCTGCCCATCTGAATGTTTTCATCATTCTGTTGGTGTCAGCTTACTGTTTCATAGGTCCACGGCCTGTTTGCTGCCCATCTGAATGTTTTATCATTCTGTTGTGTCAGCTTACTGTTTCATAGGACCACTGGCCTGTTTTGCTGCCCATACTGATTTTTTCATCATTCTGTTGTGTCAGCTTACTGTTTCATAGGTCCACTGGCCTGTTTGTGCCATCGAATGTTTTCATCTTTTCTGTTATTTTTTGCTTACTGTTTCATAGGTCCACTGGCCTGTTTGCTGCCCATCTTAAGTTTCCATCATTCTGTTGGTGTCAGCTTACTGTTTCATAGGTCCACTGGCCTGTTTGCTCCCCATCTGAATGTTTCTATCATTCTGTTGGTGTCAGCTTATGTTTATAGGTCCATTGGCCTGTTTGCTGCCCTCTGAATGTTTCTATCATTCTGTTGGGTGTCAGTTTACTGTTTATAGGTCCACTGGCCTGTTTGCTCCCCATCTGAATGTTTCCATCTTCTTTTGGGTTTTGCTTAGTGTTTCACAGGTCCACTGCCCTGTTTGCTGCCATCTGAATGTTTTCATCATTTGGTGGTGTCCTTACTGTTTCATAGGTCCCCCTGGCCTGTTTGCTGCCCATCTGAATGTTTCCATCATTCTTTTGGTGTCAGCTTACTTTTTTATAGGTCCACTGGCCTGTTTGCTGCCCATCTGAATGTTTTCATCATTCTGTTGGTGTCAGCTTAGTGTTTCACAGGTCCAGGCCTGTTGGCTGCCATCTTAATGTTTTATCATTTTGGGGTGTCAGCTTACTGTTTCATAGGTCCATGGCCTGTTTGCTGCCCATCTTAATGTTTTCATCATTTGGTGGTGTCAGCTTACTGTTTCATAGGCCCCATGGCCTGTTTGTGCCCATCTGAATGTTTTCATCTTTTCTGTTGGTTCAGCTTACTGTTTCACAGGTCCACTGGCCTGTTGGCTGCCCATCTAAATGTTTTCATCATTCTGGTGGTGTCAGCTTACTGTTTCATAGGTCCACGGGCCTGTTTGCTGCCCACTGAATGTTTTCATCTTCTGTTGGTGTCAGCTTAGTGTTTCACGGGTCCACTGGCCTGTTGGCTGCCCATCTTAATGTTTTCATAAATTCGGTGGTGTCAGCTTACTGTTTCATAGGCCCACTGGCCTGTTTGTGCCCATCTTAATGTTTTTCATCATTCTGGTGGTGTCGCTTACTGTTTCATGGGTCCACGGGCCCTGTTTGCTCCATCTGAATGTTTTCATCATTTGTTGGTGTCACTTACTGTTTCACAGGTCCACTGGCCTTTGCTGCCCATCTGAATGTTTTCATCATTCTTTTTGTGCCCGCTTACTGTTTCAAGGTCTTTCTACCCTTCGCCCCACCTCCCCATTCAAGACCTTCCCAGCCCCATAAGGTTTGCACAAGCTCAGGGAATCTGCCCGATAATAGTGATAGATTTGGGTGGAGCGCATATGGAATTGCCCCGATTTTCGATAAATCCCTCTTGAAACAAATTTCAGACAAACTCCACACACTCTCCCCCCCTCCATCCACCCTCACTCTCTCTCCTCTCACATAGCTTTTCAAATAGATAGAGGATTTCGAAAGGTGAAAATTTGGAGATAAGAACAATGGTTATCTGTCGCTGAGAGAGTTAGAGAGTGAAGATCCCGAAGATAAGAAGATATTATCTCTTGCTGAAGGAGTGAAAAGGGGGTCACAAAACCCTGGGATAAAAACAAGGGTTTAAATCTGTTGTTGAAAGGGGTTGACAGGTCAAGATAACGGGGATAAATCGTGGTAGTGTCTGTCGCAGAACACCCTTGGATTTGTCTGTCAGGTAGGGGGCCAAGTTTGTGAACTGTATGTGAATGGGTCAAATCTTCAACAAATATCTGCCTCTTTAAAAGAGAGAATTATTCAGTTTAAAATGGCACGTGGGGTGTGTGTTGTGTGTGTGTGGGTGTGTGTGTGTGTGGTGTGTGTGTGCATGTGTGTTTGTGTTGCACACGTGCGTGAGTGTGCGCGTGGGGTTTGTGGGGGTGTGTGTTTGGTGTGTGTGTTTTGTGGTGTTTGTGTGTGTGTGTGTGTGTGTGGTGTGTGTGTAGTTGTGCGTGTGGTGTTTTTGTGTTGGGTGTGTGTGTGTGTAATGTGTGTATTTGTGTGTGTGTGTGTATATGTTGCGTGTAGTGTGTGCGCGTGAAATGTGTGTGCGCGTAGTAGTGTTGTGCGGTGTATGTGTGTGCGTGTATGTGTGTGTGCGTGTATGTGTGTGCGCGTGTATGTGTGTGCGGTGTATGGGGTGGGGCGTGTATGTGTGTGTGCGTGTATGTTTTGGGGCGGTGTGTTTTATTTTGTGTGTGCGTGTATGTGTGTGCGCGTGTATGTGTGTGTGCTGTATGTGTGTATGCACTTTTTCAATCGGTCTGCAATTTCTGATTCAAGAATTTTAAACATATTTCTGTGTTTCATTCATAATAAATTGTTAAATCATTTCAAGTTATGTATATTTTTCATATGTCGAACAACATTTATGTTAACCGGGTGATAAATACTTTAAGATGATTTGGTGTATATTAATGTGTGTGTGCGGTGCGTACAGGGCGGTTTGTGCGTGAGTGCAGCAAAAACAGGGAAAAAAAGTAAAATGTATATGTACTGTTACCTTTATCAGAAGATAGGGCATTCTCAACGTACAACAAATCACTACAGTTAGCTTTCGATATCCCCGAAATTTTTCAGAAAATTGTATCGGAGAATTTTTACTATGGCTTAACCCAAACTTGCTGTAATAGTATCGCCGGCAAGGCAGCTGCGCTCTTGAAAATGATGTAGGAGAGGCCGGGGTTATGGGTGGAGTTGTCGACAAGTCCCTCATATTGGGGTAGAAATGAAAAAGATCAGCATTAGATATCATGAGAAAAACAAAACAAACAAAACAAAAAAAAAAAGCCCGTTTTCAGCGTTCGGTTTGACGGGTAATTTCAGATAAGTAAGACAGCGCTGAGGTCGCAGGCGAGTGAGGGGGTTAGAGACCTGACTACTAAAGGTAAAGGTCGTCCTATCGCCTAAAACTTAAGGGGGAGAGGTGGTGGAGACCTCACTACTCCATAGGTGTGGGTAGTGGTCGATGTCGAAGGTTCAAATCTTTGGAAAAAAAATATCTCCTACTTAATAGAGCGCAAAGGTGGGAAAAGGGAAAAGATTGTCCCCTAACTAGAGATCATAAGAAATATGTGGTAGAGACCTTATTTACTTCCATAGTCCCGCGGCGGGTAGTGATCGATGTCAATGCGAACAGGTTAAAATCTTTAAAAAAAAACTTCCATTGAAGAGAGTAGCAAAGGGTTGGAATGGTAATGTTGTCCCATCACCCTGAGTCATTTAGGGAGTGGGGTGGTAGTGACCCTCACAGTAAAGGTGAAGGCTGTCCAACAACCCTCAGATCATAGGGGATATAAAGTGGAAAACCTCACGGCTAAGGGCACACGTTCTTCCATAGCACTGAGGTCTAGGGGATATAAGTGGAATAGACCTCACGGCTAACGGTACACGTTTTTCCCATAGCACTGGGGTTTCATAGGGGATATAAGTGGAATAGACCTCACGGCAACGGTGCACGTTCTTCCATAGCACTGAGGTCATAGGGGATATAAGTGGAATGACCTCACGGCTAACGGTACACGTTCTTCATAGCACTGAGGTCATAGGGATATAAGTGGAATAGACCTCACGGCTAACGGTACACTTCTTCCATAGCACTGAGGTCATAGGGGATATAAGTGGAATAGCCCTCACGGCTAACGGTAAAACGTTTCTTCCATTGCACTGAGGTAAATAGGGGATATAAGTGGAACAGACCTCACGGCAAAACGGCACACGTTCTTCCATGCACTGAGGCATAGGGGATATAAGTGGAATAGACCTACGGAAACCCGGTACACGTTCTTCCATAGCACTGAGGTCATAGGGGATATAAGTGGAATAGACCTACGGCTAACGGTAAAACGTTTTTCCATTGCACTGAGGTCATAGGGGATATAAGTGGAACAGACTCACGGCTAACGGCACACGTTCGTCCATAGCACTGAGGTCATAGGGGAATGAGGTGGTAGAGATCTCACTGTTAAAAGGTGAAAGTTTTCCCCTAGCTCTGAAAACACTGGCCACTTATGTTCGGTATAAAATATGAGATATTTAGAATGGCTTGACTATCCTGTTTGTGTTCTACGCTATCAACGTCAACGCAGCTGCGCTCTTGAAAATAAGAGACTGAGGTAATTACATGGGTTGTTGACATGTCCCTCACTTTGGTGTTGGGAAAAGTTGACAGTACATTGCGTGGTGTAGAAAGGTACGAGCTTTGTTTGATATCAGGGGGGAAAAACTCCTCATTTACAGCTGTGTGGGTTGACAGGACAAGACAGAACGGGCGGTGATGCTAAATCAACGTCAGCCACTGACATCGGTGTAGCTGATAACTTTTCTGTTTGTTGACAATCGTTGTGGGATTTTTCGGCCCCATCCGGGGGCCCAACCCAGTGCTGAGTGCGTCACGGGCGTTGGAAGATAGCGGCCACTTAGTCGAGTCTCATCCATTTCGCAGATGTGCATTGAGAAAACTGGTCAAATTGACCAACGCCCCAGGGGTCTGTATCTCTTGGGCTGGGGGACAAAAACTAAAAGTTATGGCGGGAAGGTAGAGTACGGCCCGGTTTACACAATCTCAGTTCTAAACGTGTGGGCAAAGTTGAATTCATTTCATCTTAAATTTTTTTTTTTTATTTTTATTTTTGTTTCTATTTTATTTAAACTTAGTTTTATTTATTTTGATTTCATTTCTATATTATTATCTTTTTATTTTTTCGCCCAATTCATTTTATAATACTTCATTAAATTTTATTTTATTTATTTTTTTTATGTTACTTTATTATTTTATGTTTATTTATTATTTTGTTACTTTATTTTATTTTATTTTATTATTTATGTTGGCCTGCCCAGTTAGTTTTAGGTGGCAGAGCGCCCTGTTTATAACACAGGGGTTGTGGGTTCAACCCTCAGACAGACCACAGTTTCTTTCAAAGGGCTGTTGGTTCTTTTGACACACCATGGACACAACACCCGAATGACTGGAGCATTAAGATGGGCGACGACAGGGACAGTTTTAACATTGTCGGTTAGGATTTAATTGAGGACACAATCTTGGCTCCACGGGTCTGTCCACAGTCAGCAGCCCGCTACGTGTGGCATGTCCGAGGGTCGAACTCACGATCCTGTCTTGTCAGGCATACTCCAATCCACTGGTGGTAACGTGGCCACAATTACAACAACAACAACAAGCATAAACCGCCCAAAAGTCGCGTAGCGCCAAATGAAAATAAATAAATGAATATATAAATAAATAAAAACAAAAAAAATAAATAAATAAATAAATCACCATCATCATTGTGTCCTGCCGCATGGCGTTGGCGTCATAGGAATAAATGAATAATAATGTAACATCAACAAAATAAATAAACAAAAAAACAAAACAAAACCACGTCCTGGTTACGAACATAAGAATTCTCCCGTCCCAGGGGAAAGGGGTGGCGCGCGATCAACCACTAAAATTTACCATCACCACCCCCCCACTCCACCCTCCACCCTCCACCAAAAAATCTGTGTCCCCCACTTTTTGCTTTTGATTGACAAGCGCAGCAGGTGTCTGCATTCCCAGTCTGGCTGGCGCCGCCAGATAATTATAAGACGATAAAAATCGCGTGGAATGCAGGCCTGTGCCGTGTGTGTCAACGCGGGTGGGGCAAACCCCAGAATCGCATTATCACGGTCATTTGCGATCTAGACAACATGGTGATTTCGGGGGGTCAATGTCAGCCCGAGTTTAGGGAAAACCCAACGCCAATCCACTGTACTATCTAACCGCCCACCTACCAATCATCCGGCCAAAAAACAAACAAACAAACAAACAAACAAACAAACAACCAAAACAAAAAACGAAAACCAGCGACCAATGCGTCAACAATGAACGAACGAAACGAACGAACGAACGAACAAATGAATGAATTATAAAACAAAATCATCAAAGAGCGAACGATTCATAGATGAATGAAAGAACGAACGAACGAAAAGAACGAACGAACAACAAAAGAACGAAAGGACAAAAGAAGAACAAACACCCCGAACAAACGAATCGACAAACGAAAGAATAAACCAATGAATAAAATTTAATATCGAACGAAAGAACGGCTGGGAAAAAAAAACGTATTGACTAACGAATGCACGGACTAACAAACGGACCAAAACAGGAAAACGAGTAATGTTTTTACTTCAAAAAGACCACAAGCAAAGTTTTAGATTAAACAAAACAAACACAACACAACAAAACAAAGAAACGAACCAAAAGACTCAAGATACAATTCGATGGGCCGAAGCAAGGAACAAGTCAAATGTATACCGAATGTAAGGACTGATGAAAAAATCAACGAATTACGAAAGAATCACGAACAAATCAACAAGCAAAAGATTAAACAAGTCGCCGTGGTGCAGTGGTTAACGCAACGGACTACCGACTGGGGTTGTGGGTTCGAATCCCCATCAGTCCCTTCAAAACTATATCATTGGTGGGGTTTTTTCGGCTCTAACCAGTCCTACTCAGAGTTGGGCGTGCTATGGGCTCATTGGAAAATGGACACACAGTCGAGCCTCATTCACTTCACGGATGCGTCATTGAGGCCAAAGAGGGTGTTGTTCAATCTTTCGACCGCCCCCGCAGGTGTCTGTATCTTCGGGCCTGGTTGACACCAGGATATATTATGATAGTAAGCGTAAAAGCACAGCCCTCTCACGCAGTCTCAATCCTAGAAGGAACTCCATGCATCATGATTTTCCCTTTCCCCATCCACATATCTCATCGCATTATAAATCTGTTCCAGCTTCTTGGCCTTAAGGTGGCGTAGAAATTGGGACGAAAAAAAAAGGTGAGCACAAAGTAACTTCCTGAGTGCCATGACCAAAAAAAAAAACCCATAAAAAAAAACAAAAACAAACAAAAACAAACGGTTAAAAAAAAAAGAAAAACTAACAAATGAAAGAACGAACGAACGAATCGATGAACAAATCAGCAAAAGAACGAGGAACGAAGAATTGAACAGACGACAGAACGAACGATGGAACGAACAAACAAATCAACAAACGAAACAGTGAACAAATAACAGATGGACAAATGAAAACAAGGAAAGAACGAAACAGTGAATGAAGTACAAATATAACGAAGGAACAAGTGGACGAACGAATCAATCAACTTACCCGGGCCCGCCAACCAAATTTTCCCGAATTATTCTGTCACTGATTGCGGAAGGGGAATTTGCGAGGGCGAGGTGATAGGCATATCGCACTCATTACGCTGGCTCCCAAAAAAGCATTGGTATCTCTACCACCCCACTCTCTTTGACTTCGGTTAATGACGACAAAACAGAAGCTATCCTCATTGGCACCCGTCAGAAACTTTCTCAGCTGCCCCCTTTCTCTCATTATGTAAACATCAGTCCCAAAATTTTTGATTCAGCTAAAACCTTGGTGTCTGCATTGACTCTACCTCTCATGAACCAACTTTGTTTCTCAAAAACTGCCAGATCTTGCTACTATCATTTTCCATCGTATAAGGCTGATCAGGAAGTATCTCTCTGTCCCAAACAACTGCAAAATCGTTTCTCCTTCATAATGTCCCCGCATTGACTATTGCAATTTTATCCTGTCTGGTCTTCCTGCCCCCACCATTCACATCCTACAGCGCATTTTAAACAATGCTGTACGCCCTTTTACTCAAAAAGAAAAAAGCTGACCACATATCTCCTCTCCTGGCACAACTTCACTGGCTCCTGTATCAAGCGGGATACAGTACAAATAGACACCATGTGCTAAAAAAAGCCTCAATAACGCAGCCCCGATTACCTGTAAAACATTGAGATCTATCTTTTCCCCCAGTTACCCTCCGCTCTGCCTCCCATCCTCTGACTTTTCGCTTTCCACGCACTAAGCTCAATACCTATGGTCCACGAGCCCTTTTCTGTTTCTGGTCCCCTCTCTGGAACAAACTTCCTCTCTCAGTCCCTCAGGGAACCTACTTTTGTTCCTTCAAGTCGCCTCAAAATCACCTTTTCTCCTCCGCATAAAATCCTAAACCCCCCTCTGCAGGGCCCGTCTCCCCTCGAGGGATACATGGTTATAATATATAATTGTATATGCTATGCTCTCTATAATTTTCCATTGCTTTTTTTCTTGCTTTTATTGCTTTTATTCTTTTCCCCATTTATAGCCATGCGTTGTTGTGTGTGTGTATGTGTGTGTGTGGTGTGTGCGTGCGTGTGTGTGCGTGCGTGCGTGCGTGCGTGCTTGCGTGTGTGTCTGTTCAGCGCTTAGATTGATTTTATCAAGATTTTGCGCTATATAAATATTGTAATTATTATTTTTATTATTATCTGTAACAAACCTGAACCTCTTTCCCTCTTTGTCGCCATTTAAAATTTTTTTTTTTTAAGCCCTTTTTAATGCATTGACCAATCAGATCAAGCTTTAAGTTTTCTTCCGCACGTGTTTTACGTGCTTTTTCTTACCAGTTTAGCAGTGTAAAGGGTTTTAAAGGCTACAAGTAACAATGTTGAAACGGCGTTGTCTTTTAGTGACACCATGGTCTGTTTTGGTGTTGGCCCAAAGGGTTTGAAAGACTGAACAGTGGTCACCCGGGGGGGCAAACCCATGCCAGTGTCCCATGGCGGCTGACGTCGCATGTAATAATTTCTACCAGTGTCGTCATTTCTTCCCGGCCTGGAAGGTTCTACGGTGCAACTTGCAAGTGTCGTCTGCTCCCAGTTGACACTCCGTTGGATTGTTACTTCATAGTGCTTTTGCAAGGTAAGTAGGACATACATTTTTTGTCTTGAACAAGTTGGCCAGAAAATTGGATAAGGAAAGTCAGTGTTATGTCCCTGGGGTGCGGTGTGTGTGTGTATTATGTGGCGCAAAGATGAAAAAACAAACAAACAAAAACAAAAAAAAAAAAATCGCTCTTTGAAACTTTTTGTACGGCCGCTGCAGAAGGAAACAACTCTTGCCCTGTTTAATCTTCCGAGCAGAAAACGATATCCAGTGGTTCAAAACTGTGCCAGTTCACTGTCGTGTAAGTGCGCCTTGGGTTCCCTTTGCAATCGTAGGGGGCGTCCATGAGAAATCGGGCAGGGAGGGTGGGTCGGGGAATATTTAAACAGAAATTTTTTCCAGAGACCTCGAATGCGTGATGGTACATAGACTGATACATCTTTTTTCTGTTTTTTTTTTTTTAAGTGGGTGTACATGGCTGAGAGCAAAAACACTACCGCAAAGACTGCAACAGTGACCACAATCCTGTAATGGGAAGATATAGGCTGAAAAAAGACAAGGGAAAAAAAGACCAAAAGAAACATTTTTCAGTCGTTTTTGCAGCGATAACGTCTGTGGTTGATGGTGACCCTTGCTGTATAAATGGATTTTTGCAGTTTTTCAGTCGTTTTGCAGCGATAACGTCTGTGGTTGATGGTGACCCTTGCTGTATAAATGGATTTTGCAGTTTTTCGTTTTAGCAGCGATAACGTCTGTCGTGAGTCATTAGTAGGCCAGTTGCCTTGTTGGAAATATTCCATAAAAATGAGACCCTCTAGGACTAGACTAATGGGGTATTTTAAAAACAAAAAATCCTCATCTGATAAAGAAGAAAGTGGTCAGAAATTGTCCATAACATCACTAAACCCAAAGAACCATGTGCCTTGATGGCGTACGGTTCCCCATCTTTAGCCCCAACCGTTGTCGTTGTTGTGGTCTGCCCTTAACTAACTTGTTTGTGTTTACATCTGCTTGATTTAGTGCAGGGCGGCGTGCGTAACACGTGTGTTTTTTAATCTCCCGCCGAGAAATAAACCGTTTGTCGTTATCATGGCCGAAATGTAAACTGTATTGGGCAAAAAACGTGTCTGAAGATAAGACAACTCAACACTCAGAAACTGCCCCTCTCCTCACCCCTCCTAGAACTTTTTAGGAGGGTGGGGGGGGAGGGGCTGTAGACTCACAGGAAAGCAGAAAGGGTTTATGCCTTTCCCAAGACAGACAAAAACAAACCAATAAATAAAACAAAGCAAACAAACAAAAACAAACCCAAACCAGACAGACCAACCAAAACAAAATAAACCCCAACCAAAAACCCAAGCAACCAATCCTTTAAATGAAGAATTAACCCCATGTTCTGTAACAACACAAACCAACCAAAACAGTATAACCTGAGCTGGTGTAAGGGAAGGTACCACGGACAAAAACAGCATTTCAGGTCACAGACTTTTTTTGAGGTCAATTAGATTTTGATAATTGAAAGTTTCCAATCCAATAAAGAGATTCTATGACTCGAAACGTTGTGTAATTTTTTTTCTCTGCGGTACATTCTGTACGTCAACTCAGTTTATGCTTTGTTTACAATTTCCGGTGGGCACACCTTCATTTGTCCAAACCCAAAGAGTCTCATTTGATGTAGTTCACAGTCATGTGTGTTCCAGCTTCTGATCTTTAACCCCAGTGACTTGTACGTCTGTGGCTGATGGTGCTGTTCTTCACCAGGTTCTGTTTGGTCCTGGTTACTCCCGCCGTTGTTGTAATCATGAGTGGGTTTTGAGGTGGTTATAGCCCTGGTATGGCTCAAACCAGTCGGCTGGGCTTTACTCAACAATAACTACATAGTAATAAAAATAATGCTATTGCTTATAGTGATAACAACAACAATAATATAATGAAGAAGATGACAAAGATGAAAAATATTTTTTCAGAGAGGATTGGGGGATGCCTAACCTCGACATTTCTTTTTTTTTTTTTTTTTTTTTTCGTTGTTGTGTTCTTCGCCTGGACAAGTTTTTTCGATGTTTTGGCATTTAAATTCAAAGAATCAGGACAATGGCAGAAGTGAACTGGTCAGTGGACCCAGCACAATGAGCAAAAATGAAACAATTGATTCACAGTGTTACAATTTGTAGTTGTCTGTGTCTCCTTTCGCGCAGTTGCATACTTTTGCACACACTCACTGAAGAAGACAACAAGCGCACTTTCCCCTTCCCCATCCCAATATCTAAACCTAGGTTGATCTTCCCCGTGGGATATTTCTCCTCCCCCCGTGGTATGACGGGGGCTTTTTCAGTATGAATAGTATCCCACCTTGTGGAAATTTTGTGTAGACCCTTTTCTGTCACTGCCCTTTGTTCTGCCTTTTTCCCTTTGTTTTCTGTCATTTCTTCCTGTCATTTTCCCCTTGCTGGTCATTCATGAAATGTTTCGATAAAAGTCTTTTGTGCTTTCTTTTAGGAATGATTATTGGGTACATATATTAAGCCTTTTTTGGGCCCCTAGGGAAGGAGATATAGGGAGGCAATTTTAGGTAATTTTAGCCCGTTTTTAAATACGCTTTAGTGTCCTTAGGTTTTAAATTTGTATTCAGGTATGCTTTTAAGATCCCCTGCGCGATAAATTGGACGGAGGGTCAACGCCACGGAAATCTCTTAAATTATGTGCGCGAATAGATTGATGTGTCTACTTAATTTTTTTTTCCTCTTTGGGTTTTTCCTGTTGAATATTGCGTATAATTGAAACGGTTATACCCCTTTGATATGATACACAGTGGGGGGTTTTAAAACAGTAATGACAGTAACAATTTGCAGTTATCAGCGTCTACTTTTCTCGCAGTATGCGTACTATTGCATGCACGAACAGAAGAAAACAAAACGCACATTTCCCCCCACACTCCAAATCTCAACCTGGTTGGTCTTCCCCAGGAAAAACTCTCCTGATGCAGTCTTCAAGTTCTTTACAAGGGATCAGTCCGATTTCAATTTTATTCATCACACTTATAAAGAAATTTTAAACTACATTCAGAATTAAAGAATAACCCCGAGGTTGGGTTTCTACTGTTGTCTTTTTTTAAATTTGGGCTTGGGGTTCTTTTAGTTTTAATTGGTGTTAGCCCTGAATGGCCCTAATGGTCGGCTGGGCTGTAATTATGTGAACTTAACGTGCCAACTTGTTTACCTCAGGAGACTTTAATGGAAGGAATGGGAAGAATGACATGAAACGCCAGCTCACATTTTTTGAAGAACAAGTGTTGTACACCGTGCGCATACCTGTTAGGAACCACTCAGACTTATTAACACTTTGTTGTTGATGCTTGGAACTTGTAATTATGCCCGTTTTTATATAATTTTGTTTTGGTGTCCTTTCGTGTGCTTAAAATCGTATTCAGGTGTGTGCGGTTTTTGTTGTTGTTGTTTGTTTTTGTTAGTTGTTGTTTGTTGTTGTTGTTGTTTGTTGTTTTTGTTTTTTTGTTTTTGTTTTGTTTTGGTCCCCTGTTCGATAGGTTGGACCGTGGTCGGCCTGGGACGTGTCCTTGGAAATTGTGTGTGCAAAGGCATCAAATTGTATGTGTGATGATTTTCTTTTTTTTTTTTTTTTCCTTT
>JAPXFY010005320.1:5000-15284 GCA_030674185.1 Monoplex corrugatus | reverse complement strand
GTGTCATCTGCGTATCGAATGTTGTTTATCATTTTCCCTCCAACCTTTAATCCAGGGTCTTCTTCTAGGTTTCTCATGATGTTTTCGCTGTAAAGTGAAAACAGATCTGGTGACAAAACACAACCCTGTCTGACTCCTCTTTTGATGTTTTGGAAAGAGTTTGTATTATTTTGTATTCTCATTGCAGCTGTTTGTTCCCAATATATATTTCTGATTATTCGTAGATCTTTTCCATCAATATGGAGTCTTTCTAGTTTGTTGATCAATTCTTCATGTCATCATGTCTACCATGCTAGCAAAGCAAAAACTTAATCCTTTGACTCCCTCACCCTATCCACCAGCTTCCTGCAAGAAAACTGGTTGATAGGATGAGGGAGTCAAAGGGTCAAAGTTTTGCAGTTGGTGAACAGGGTGTGGGAGTCAAAGGGTTAAAGTGAAAAAGGTGACACTGTGGTCAGCGACAGGGAACAAAGTGTGACTGACTGTCTGTACTGTCTGTATCCCCTGTAAGCAGGAGCGGGAGAACAAAGTATGACTGTCTGTCTGTATCCCCTGTGAGCAGGAGCGGGAGAACAAAGTATGACTGTCTGTCTGTATCCCCTGTGAGCAGGAGCGGGAGAAAATGTTGGCACATTTCCAAGAGCTGAAGGCCCAGATGAACAAGATCCGTGACTGTGAGCGGGAAAAAACTCATCAAGCTGACGCTGGAGAGCAGCGCCGCCATCAAGGAACTGAAGCGACAGAAGGACAAGGTTAGGCACTGGTGATGATGGTGATGGTGATGGTGATGGTGATGGTGATGGTGATGGTGATGGTGGTAGTAATGGTGGTAGTGATGGTGATGGTGATGGTGATGGTGATGGGATAGTGATGGTGATGGTGATGGTGATGGTGATGGGATAGTGATGGTGATGGTGATGGTGATGGTGATGGTGATGGGATAGTGATGGTGATGGTGATGGTGATGGTGATGGTGATAGTGATGGTAATCATGATAGTATTAATTAAATAATAATAATAATAATAATAACAACAACAATAATAACAATAATGACAATAATAATAATGATATGGCTCTACACAGTTGGCTGGGCTTTAAACAACAATAACAATAAACGCACGTTAAAGACCCTTGTAAGTCATGTAAGTGTCTGGTGGAAACATGAAAACACCCATCATGGACACCCACCAATGATACAGACTGTACAACAACATGATGCAGTGTGGTCAGCTGACCTAACAGATACAGACTGTACAACAACATAGTGCAGTGTGGTCAGCTGACCTAACAGATACAGACTGTACAACAACATAGTGCAGTGTGGTCAGCTGACCTAACAGATACAGACTGTACAACAACATAGTGCAGTGTGGTCAGCTGACCTAACAGATACAGACTGTACAACAACATAGTGCAGTGTGGTCAGCTGACCTAACAGATACAGACTGTACAACAACATAGTGCAGTGTGGTCAGCTGACCTAACAGATACAGACTGTACAACAACATAGTGCAGTGTGGTCAGCTGACCTAACAGATACAGACTGTACAACAACATAGTGCAGTGTGGTCAGCTGACCTAACAGATACAGACTGTACAACAACATAGTGCAGTGTGGTCAGCTCACCTAACAGCTTGAGTTCTCTGTGCTTCACTAAAAGGTCTGATTATGTATGATGTGTAGTGAGTTCACATGAGATTGGAGAATATCGTTTTGTATGAATGCTATGTAATAAAGATAACACATCATGACTGTGTTGACCCCCGTAACAGGGAGAGAAGATCCTGCGACTGGCGGAGATGTGTCGCAAACTCGAGACGGAGGAGGAGAAGGTGTTGCCGTTCTACGCTTCCTCCCTCACCAAGGAGGAACAGGAGGACGTGGAGGCTGCAGTCTTGGAGCCCCCATCAGAGGCCCTGGCATCGGTACAGTGTTTGTTTTTGTTTGTTTGTTTGTTTGGTTGGTTTTTTTTGGTTGTTGTTTTACTTAATTATTTAGTGAGGATGTGGAGGCTGTTGTCCTGTAGCTGCCAGCAGAGGCCCTGACATTGGTAGTTTTCTTTTTTTATATATATATTTCATCATTATCTTCATGTGCCCTGCCACAAGGCGTTGGCGATCATGGCCTTCCATATGTATCTATCCCTTGTTGCTGCAAGCGCATCTTCCACCCTATCTGTCCTCAGCCACCCTGCAAGTCTGTCCAATATTTTCTCCCTGAGTCTACCTGGTGCTGTGTTTCCCTCAGCTTTCCTGTTTTGACCAGGTGCTCTAATCTCCCTTTGTTGTGGGTTTTCTCGGCCCCAACCGGCTTCTGTCTGCAGTTGTGTTTGCTGAAGGCTTATTGGGAAGACAGGACCACACAGTTGTGTTTGCTGAAGGCTTATTGGGAAGACAGGACCACACAGTTGTGTTTGCTGAAGGCTTATTGGGAAGACAGGACCACACAGTTGTGTTTGCTGAAGGCTTATTGGGAAGACAGGACCACACAGTTGTGTTTGCTGAAGGCTTATTGGGAAGACAGGACCACACAGTTGTGTTTGCTGAAGGCTTATTGGGAAGACAGGACCACACAGTTGTGTTTGCTGAAGGCTTATTGGGAAGACAGGACCACACAGTTGTGTTTGCTGAAGGCTTATTGGGAAGACCAGGACCACACAGTCAAGTCTCATTCACTTCACGGATGCATCATTGAAGATCAACACTGCAGTTATGTCTGTATCTCTCGGGCCTGGTTGACTCCAGCATATATGGAGGCTTACCAGCCAGAATGGCGTATTACAACAGAAACAAGGAAGGCATATACTACCTTCTGGCGGGTAACCCTTGATATTATGATAGTAAGTGTAGAGTACAACCCTGTCATGTAGATAGTAAGTGTAGAGTACAAACCTGTCATGTAGATAGTAAGTGTAGAGTACAACCCTGTCATGTAGACA
This sequence comes from Monoplex corrugatus, assembly GCA_030674185.1. Classification (NCBI taxonomy): domain Eukaryota; kingdom Metazoa; phylum Mollusca; class Gastropoda; order Littorinimorpha; family Ranellidae; genus Monoplex; species Monoplex corrugatus. Next base: position 12,344 of record JAPXFY010005320.1, on the reverse strand, counting down.
GTAAGTGTAGAGTACAACCCTGTCATGTAGACAGTAAGTGTAGAGTACAACCCTGTCATGTAGACAGTAAGTGTAGAGTACAACCCTGTCATGAAGACAGTAAGTGTAGAGTACAACCATGTCATGTAGTGTAGACAGTAAGTGTAGAGTACAACCCTGTCATGTAGTGTAGACAGTAAGTGTAGAGTACAACCCTGTCATGTAGTGTAGACAGTAAGTGTAGAGTACAACCCTGTCATGTAGTGTAGACAGTAAGTGTAGAGTACAACCCTGTCATGTAGACAGTAAGTGTAGAGTACAACCCTGTCATGTAGTGTAAACAGTAAGTGTAGAGTACAACCCTGTCATGTAGTGTAGACAGTAAGTGTAGAGTACAACCCTGTCATGTAGTGTAGACAGTAAGTGTAGAGTACAACCCTGTCATGTAGTGTAGACAGTAAGTGTAGAGTACAACCCTGTCATGTAGTGTAGACAGTAAGTGTAGAGTACAACCCTGTCATGTAGACAGTAAGTGTAGAGTACAACCCTGTCATGTAGTGTAGACAGTAAGTGTAGAGTACAACCCTGTCATGTAGACAGTAAGTGTAGAGTACAACCCTGTCATGTGGACAGTAAGTGTAGAGTACAACATGTCATGTGGACAGTAAGTGTAGAGTACAACCCTGTCATGTAGTGTAGACAGTAAGTGTAGAGTACAACCCTGTCATGTAGACAGTAAGTGTAGAGTACAACCCTGTCATGTGGACAGTAAGTGTAGAGTACAACATGTCATGTGGACAGTAAGTGTAGAGTACAACATGTCATGTGGACAGTAAGTGTAGAGTACAACATGTCATGTGGACAGTAAGTGTAGAGTACAACATGTCATGTAGACAGTAAGTGTAGAGTACAACCCTGTCATGTGGACAGTAAGTGTAGAGTACAACCCTGTCATGTAGTGTAGACAGTAAGTGTAGAGTACAACCCTGTCATGTAGTGCAGACAGTAAGTGTAGAGTACAACCCTGTCATGTGGACAGTAAGTGTAGAGTACAACCCTGTCATGTAGACAGTAAGTGTAGAGTACAACCCTGTCATGTAGTGTAGACAGTAAGTGTAGAGTACAACCCTGTCATGTAGTGCAGACAGTAAGTGTAGAGTACAACCCTGTCATGTAGACAGTAAGTGTAGAGTACAACCCTGTCATGTAGACAGTAAGTGTAGAGTACAACCCTGTCATGTAGTGTAGACAGTAAGTGTAGAGTACAACCCTGTCATGTAGTGTAGACAGTAAGTGTAGAGTACAACCCTGTCATGTAGTGTAAACAGTAAGTGTAGAGTACAACCCTGTCATGTAGTGTAGACAGTAAGTGTAGAGTACAACCCTGTCATGTAGTGCAGACAGTAAGTGTAGAGTACAACCCTGTCATGTAGTGCAGACAGTAAGTGGAGAGTACAACCCTGTCATGTAGTGCAGACAGTAAGTGTAGAGTACAACCCTGTCATGTAGACAGTAAGTGTAGAGTACAACCCTGTCATGTAGACAGTAAGTGTAGAGTACAACCCTGTCATGTAGTGCAGACAGTAAGTGTAGAGTGCAACCCTGTCATTTAGTGCAGACAGTAAGTGTAGAGTACAACCCTGTCATGTAGATAGTGTAGAGTACAACCCTGTCATGTAGATAGTGTAGAGTACAACCCTGTCATGTAAACAGTAAGTGTAGAGTACAACCCTGTCATGTAGACAGTAAGTGTAGAGTACAACCCTGTCATGTAGTGTAGACAGTAAGTGTAGAGTACAACCCTGTCATGTAGTGCAGACAGTAAGTGTAGAGTATAACCCTGTAGTGTAGTGTAGACAGTAAGTGTAGAGTATAACCCTGTCATGTAGTGCAGACAGTAAGTGTAGAGTATAACCCTGTCATGTAGTGCAGACAGTAAGTGTAGAGTACAACCCTCTCATGTAGTGTAGACAGTAAGTGTAGAGTATAACCCTGTCATGTAGTGCAGACAGTAAGTGTAGAGTACAACCCTGTCATGTAGACAGTAAGTGTAGAGTACAACCATGTCATGTAGACAGTAAGTGTAGAGTACAACCCTGTCATGTAGTGTAGACAGTAAGTGTAGAGTACAACCCTGTCATGTAGTGCAGACAGTAAGTGTAGAGTACAACCCTGTCATGTAGACAGTAAGTGTAGAGTACAACCCTGTCATGTAGACAGTAAGTGTAGAGTACAACCCTGTCATGCAAACAGTAAGTGTAGAGTACAACCCTGTCATGTAGACAGTAAGTGTAGAGTACAACCCTGTCATGTAGTGTAGACAGTAAGTGTAGAGTACAACCCTGTCATGTAGTGCAGACAGTAAGTGTAGAGTACAACCCTGTCATGTAAACAGTAAGTGTAGAGTACAACCCTGTCATGTAGTGTAGACAGTAAGTGTAGAGTACAACCCAGTCATGTAGACAGTAAGTGTAGAGTACAACCCTGTCATGTAGACAGTAAGTGTAGAGTATAACCCCGTCATGTAAACAGTAAGTGTAGAGTACAACCCTGTCATGTAAACAGTAAGTGTAGAGTACAACCCTGTCATGTAGACAGTAAGTGTAGAGTACAACCCTGTCATGTAGTGCAGACAGTAAGTGTAGAGTACAACCCTGTCATGTAGTGCAGACAGTAAGTGTAGAGTACAACCCTGTCATGTAAACAGTAAGTGTAGAGTACAACCCTGTCATGTAGACAGTAAGTGTAGAGTACAACCCTGTCATGTGGACAGTAAGTGTAGAGTACAACCCTGTCATGTAGACAGTAAGTGTAGAGTACAACCCTGTCATGTAGTGTAGACAGTAAGTGTAGAGTACAACCCTGCCATGTAGTTCAGACAGTAAGTGTAGAGTACAACCCTGTCATGTAGTGCAGACAGTAAGTGTAGAGTACAACCCTGTCATGTAGACAGTAAGTGTAGAGTACAACCCTGTCATGTGGACAGTAAGTGTAGAGTACAACCCTGTCATGTAGTGTAGACAGTAAGTGTAGAGTACAACATGTCATGCAGACAGTAAGTGTAGAGTACAGCCCTGTCATGTAAACAGTAAGTGTAGAGTACAACCCTGTCATGTAGTGTAGACAGTAAGTGTAGAGTACAACATGTCATGCAGACAGTAAGTGTAGAGTACAACCCTGTCATGTAAACAGTAAGTGTAGAGTACAACCCTGTCATGTAGTGTAGACAGTAAGTGTAGAGTACAACATGTCATGCAGACAGTAAGTGTAGAGTACAACCCTGTCATGTAGACAGTAAGTGTAGAGTACAACCCTGTCATGTAGTGTAGACAGTAAGTGTAGAGTACAACCCTGTCATGTAGTATAGACAGTAAGTGTAGAGTACAACCCTGTCATGTAGACAGTAAGTGTAGAGTACAACCCTGTCATGTAGTGTAGACAGTAAGTGTAGAGTACAACCCTGTCATGTAGTGTAGACAGTAAGTGTAGAGTACAACCCTGTCATGTAGACAGTAAGTGTAGAGTACAACCCTGTCATGTAGTGTAGACAGTAAGTGTAGAGTACAACCATGTCATGTAGTGTAGACAGTAAGTGTAGAGTACAACCCTGTCATGTAGTGCAGACAGTAAGTGTAGAGTACAACCCTGTCATGTGGACAGTAAGTGTAGAGTACAACCCTGTCATGTAGTGTAGACAGTAAGTGTAGAGTACAACCCTGTCATGTAGACAGTAAGTGTAGAGTACAACCCTGTCATGTAGTGTAGACAGTAAGTGTAGAGTACAACCATGTCATGTAGTGTAGACAGTAAGTGTAGAGTACAACCCTGTCATGTAGTGCAGACAGTAAGTGTAGAGTACAACCCTGTCATGTGGACAGTAAGTGTAGAGTACAACCCTGTCATGTAGTGCAGACAGTAAGTGTAGAGTACAACCCTGTCATGTGGACAGTAAGTGTAGAGTACAACCCTGTCATGTAGTGTAGACAGTAAGTGTAGAGTACAACCCTGTCATGTAGACAGTAAGTGTAGAGTACAACCCTGTCATGTGGACAGTAAGTGTAGAGTACAACCCTGTCATGTAGTGTAGACAGTAAGTGTAGAGTACAACCCTGTCATGTAGTGTAAACAGTAAGTGTAGAGTACAACCCTGTCATGTAGTGTAGACAGTAAGTGTAGAGTACAACCCTGTCATGTAGTGCAGACAGTAAGTGTAGAGTACAACCCTGTCATGTAGACAGTAAGTGTAGAGTACAACCCTGTCATGTAGTGTAGACAGTAAGTGTAGAGTACAACCCTGTCATGCAGACAGTAAGTGTAGAGTACAACCCTGTCATGTAGTGTAGACAGTAAGTGTAGAGTACAACCCTGTCATGTAGACAGTAAGTGTAGAGTACAACCCTGTCATGTAGTAGACAGTAAGTGTAGAGTACAACCCTGTCATGTAGTGTAGACATGTAGTGTAGACAGTAAGTGTAGAGTACAACCCTGTCATGTAGACAGTAAGTGTAGAGTACAACCCTGTCATGTAGTGTAGACAGTAAGTGTAGAGTACAACCCTGTCATGTAGACAGTAAGTGTAGAGTACAACCCTGTCATGTAGTGTAGACAGTAAGTGTAAGGTACAACCCTGTCATGTAGTGTAGACAGTAAGTGTAGAGTACAACCCTGTCATGTAGTGTAGACAGTAAGTGTAGAGTACAACCCTGTCATGTAGACAGTAAGTGTAGAGTACAACCCTGTCATGTAGACAGTAAGTGTAGAGTACAACCCTGTCATGTAGTGTGGACAGTAAGTGTAGAGTACAACCCTGTCATGTAGTGTAGACAGTAAGTGTAGAGTACAACCCTGTCATGTAGTGTAGACAGTAAGTGTAGAGTACAACCCTGTCATGTAGTGTAGACAGTAAGTGTAGAGTACAACCCTGTCATGTAGTGTAGACAGTAAGTGTAGAGTACAACCCTGTCATGTAGACAGTAAGTGTAGAGTACAACCCTGTCATGTAGTGTAGACAGTAAGTGTAGAGTACAACCCTGTCATGTAGACAGTAAGTGTAGAGTACAACCCTGTCATGTAGTGTAGACAGTAAGTGTAGAGTACAACCCTGTCATGTAGACAGTAAGTGTAGAGTACAACCCTGTCATGTAGTGTAGACAGTAAGTGTAAGGTACAACCCTGTCATGTAGTGTAGACAGTAAGTGTAGAGTACAACCCTGTCATGTAGTGTAGACAGTAAGTGTAGAGTACAACCCTGTCATGTAGTGTAGACAGTAAGTGTAGAGTACAACCCTGTCATGCAGACAGTAAGTGTAGAGTACAACCCTGTCATGTAGACAGTAAGTGTAGAGTACAACCCTGTCATGTAGTGTAGACAGTAAGTGTAGAGTACAACCCTGTCATGTAGTGCAGACAGTAAGTGTAGAGTACAACCCTGTCATGTAGTGCAGACAGTAAGTGTAGAGTACAACCCTGTCATGTAGTGTAGACAGTAAGTGTAGAGTACAACCCTGTCATGTAGACAGTAAGTGTAGAGTACAACCCTGTCATGTAGACAGTAAGTGTAGAGTACAACCCTGTCATGTAGACAGTAAGTGTAGAGTACAACATGTCATGCAGACAGTAAGTGTAGAGTACAACCCTGTCATGTGGTCTGTTTCTGGATGGAATTCCATGGCATCATGAATGATTATCACCCCCATCCCCCATCATCACCACCATCATCACCACCAACATCATCACCATCATCATCACCTCCATCATCACCACCATCATCACCACCATCATCACCATCAACATCATCACCACCATCATCATCACCACCATCATCACCACCATCATCACCACCACCATCACCACCACCATCATCACCACCATCATCATCACGCCAACATCACGCCAACATCACCACCACCATCACCACCACCATCACCACCATCATCACCACCATCATCACCATCATCATCACCATCATCATCATAGCACTGTGAATAATTGTCATAGATATTGTGGTCATTAAACTGGGTTGAAGATTTTGACAGAAAAAAAAAGATTTGAAGTTTCTTTGGAGTTTGTTCAAGAGGAATTCATCACACTCAGTGAGTTCCATATGCGCTCCATCCAGCTTTGCTAACAGTTATGTGGCAAACTACCTGAGTCTGTATACAGCCCATCACACTGGCAAACTATGTGAGTCTGTATACAGCCCATCACACTGGTAAACTATGTGAGTCTGTATACAGCCCATCACACTGGTAAACTACGTGAGTCTGTATACAGCCCATCACACTGGTAAACTACGTGAGTCTGTATACAGCCCATCACACTGGTAAACTACGTGAGTCTGTATACAGCCCATCACACTGGTAAACTATGTGAGTCTGTATACATCCCATCACACTGGTAAACTACGTGAGTCTGTATACAGCCCATCACACTGGTAAACTACGTGAGTCTGTATACAGCCCATCACACTGGCAAACTATGTGAGTCTGTATACAGCCCATCACACTGGTAAACTACGTGAGTCTGTATACATCCCATCACACTGGTAAACTATGTGAGTCTGTATACATCCCATCACACTGGCAAACTATGTGAGTCTGTATACATCCCATCACACTGGTAAACTACGTGAGTCTGTATACAGCCCATCACACTGGCAAACTATGTGAGTCTGTATACAGCCCATCACACTGGCAAACTATGTGAGTCTGTATACAGCCCATCACACTGGTAAACTACCTGAGTCTGTATACAGCCCATCACACTGGCAAACTATGTGAGTCTGTATACAGCCCATCACACTGGCAAACTATGTGAGTCTGTATACAGCCCATCACACTGGCAAACTATGTGAGTCTGTATACAGCCCATCACACTGGTAAACTACCTGAGTCTGTATACAGCCCATCACACTGGCAAACTATGTGAGTCTGTATACAGCCCATCACACTGGCAAACTATGTGAGTCTGTATACAGCCCATCACACTGGTAAACTACGTGAGTCTGTATACAGCCCATCACACTGGCAAACTATGTGAGTCTGTATACAGCCCATCACACTGGTAAACTATGTGAGTCTGTATACAGCCCATCACACTGGTAAACTACGTGAGTCTGTATACAGCCCATCACACTGGCAAACTATGTGAGTCTGTATACAGCCCATCACACTGGTAAACTACGTGAGTCTGTATACAGCCCATCACACTGGCAAACTATGTGAGTCTGTATACAGCCCATCACACTGGCAAACTACGTGAGTCTGTATACAGCCCATCACACTGGTAAACTACGTGAGTCTGTATACAGCCCATCACACTGGTAAACTACCTGAGTCTGTATACAGTCCATCACACTGGTAAACT